>JAJOHK020000091.1:0-45126 GCA_022457215.2 Leucocoprinus gongylophorus
CAGCTTCAGTATCAAATAATGAAATCAGCTCCTGAGAGTGCGGTTCGACCTCGTTTTCAAAGTCACCGGGTTTAAGGGACAAAAACTCCCGAACGATTTGATGTTCCAGGATGTACCGAGCCCCAGACCTTGTGAGGCCGCAAAGATCATGAATATATGTATCTAACTCTCCTCTTCTGACTGCAGTCAACGCATCATCTACGTCTTCCGCTGGACCCGGCATAAACGGAAGTACTCGCGGGTGAGGTGGATGACGCCCACCTTCACGGGGGAAAGCATCAAGGAGTGAGACCTGAAAATCATAGAAGTCGTTATAAACTCGGAACAAGATAAGTTGCTTGGCTGGTGGAAGCTCAGAGTCTTCAGATTTCTGGTAGGGTTGATAGAGAGCATCTATCCGGAACCAATACTCTTCCATCTCATAATGGAAAGAGACTACGTCGGCATCCAAAAGCAATCCATCCGGTAGAAGCTGTGGTGTGGGAGGACGAGTAAGATCAGGGGTGGCGAAGGACTGGTGACTTGGGATGTCTGGCCTAGATGATGCAGGAAAAGGGCTATCCGTGACTGGACCTTTGTTGGTGGGTTCGAGGACACCAAGCGTGATACTGTTTTGTTTATAGCTGAGCATGGCCTTTTTCCAGTCGTCTACTTTGGGTAGCTCTCCCCTGTCCATTATTCCTTCAATGTCTGCTATTGGTTTACCAGTTGAAGGATCATGTATCTCTACAAAAGAAGCGGGGATAAGACCGGGACGACCCAGACGGCCGATAGGCTTGGCAACAAACCACTCTCGATTTGATTGAGCAACCACAGTAATTGCATCACCACGTTTTGCATCCAGCTCGTCTGGGCGTTCTGCTTCAAAATCATGTTGAACGATTGCATAGAATACTTGCGATCTTTGAGAGACAGGGGGCGGTGCAGGTTGAAGGGAGAGGGCGGCACCCTGAACCCCCAGCTGAGATGCGTGACTGCTGAGACGCAAGTCAATCTCGAGGATAGCAATAAATTAGTAGCTCTCGTACGGTGTATTCTTGCTGAATTCTTCAAACATGTGCCGCGGCACAAGTCCCCGTGCGCCGGTCACTGGGTTGTGAGCTTCGAACCATTGATTGCGGTCTTCACCTGAGTTGACAACATAGAAAAAGTCGCCTTTCTGGAATGAGAGTTCCTGAGGAGCCTGGGAACGATGAGAGTTGAGTGCGCGAATGACTTTCTGAGGAGGTAGTATTGCAGAAGGTGGCTTGGAAAGGGCGGGAAGAGGTAACGGAATGGAAATTGAAGGTCGGGAGCCGTCCTTGTTCCCATTGAGGGATTTCCGAAGAGATTTCATTAGATATCTCGCCTGGTCGTGGATGTTTTTGCGAAGAATAGTAGTAGAGTAATAGTAAAATACCAGTCACGTGCGTCACATCCTTGGCGTGAGGGTCCCTGATCGCCATTCACCCTGGTGACCCAGAAATATTCAGGAACCTCGAACCGCCACGCTTGCAAGAACTCTGTGCAGGCAACAAGGAAACTCTGATTAATGGCATGATGGTAGTAATCAATGGGCTAGCAGACTGATAGGGACGCACAGCGACAGCTACTTTTCTTTTCCCACATCTCCTGCAATACAGGTGTTGAGTTTTTGTGGGCTTTCTTCTTGAAATGTTAGAACTCTTGATCCTGTCTCTGGATTACGATCGCAGTATAGTATTTCGTTGAAGTAACTTGATTACATAACACACGGCCTTGTTAAACAAAGATACATTCATCACGTTTCACTGCTTGCCTTCAGTCTCTCTGCCTGTTGGGTAACCATCATCTGAGTGCTTCACTATGGCTGCGAGAAAGCTACAAAGTAAGATTTATGAACACTGATTCAGATTTCCCGTTAATCAATGCAATGTAGCTGAAATTGAGAGAACACTGAAGAAGGTTTCGGAGGGCGTTGAGCTTTTCGAGAACATATACGAGAAGATGCAGGCGTCAACGAACCAGACACAAAAGGAGAAGCTAGAGTTAGATCTCAAAACGCAAATCAAGAAACTTCAGCGATTGCGGGATCAAATCAAGACCTGGGTCGCGAGTAATGACATAAAGGACAAATCACAGTTGATGGAAAACCGGCGACTGATCGAGACGGTGAGTGATTCGTGAGTTCTGCTTTATTCAATTTTTGGCATTATATGTGCAGTTATCTTGTCTTGTGTCTGTCCCTCCACTTTTTGTTAACCCTGTCATATTCCTCTTCTAGCAAATGGAGAAGTTCAAAGCATGCGAGAAGGAGATGAAGACCAAGGCTTTCTCAAAGGAGGGCTTGATACAAGCCACCAAACTGGATCCCAAAGAACAAGAAAAGGAAGAAGCAACGCAGTGGCTGCAAACGCAGGTCGAGGAACTTCAAATGCAAGTGGAATCCACAGAAGCAGAAGTGGAGTCTCTGCAAGGAGCTGGGAAGAGACGCAAGCAGGGGGGTAACACAGGGCGGCTCGAAGAACTGGAACACATCAACGACCGCCGAAAATGGCACATTAGCCGGTTGGAGATTGTACTCCGTCTTTTAAACAATGGGTCTCTCTCGCCGGAGAAAGTCTTGGATCTCAAAGAAGACGTACAATACTTTGTGGAAAGCAATACTGTATGTATCCTCGCCGTATCTTCCTGTGTATCTTTGCTCAATAGAACTGTCTTCTCAGGAAGAGGACTTTGAAGAAGACGAAGGAATATATGACGAACTCAATCTTGAAGAGGAGGAAGAGAAATTCGGACTTATCGCAGATGACGATGACAGTAGTAGTTCAGATGAGGCAGATGAAGGTGAGTCCACTGTTTGCATGTCTTAGAAACAGCCTAATATCTGTCAAGAGAAACTCATACGGTCCTCAAGTAAGAAACCAGATGAGGAGAGCTTATCGGGTGTCAAGCGTGACGATAGTCCAATTCTCAAGAAGCCAAATGCTACGCTACAGCTTCGGAGTAAGCAGTTCAGATACCATCTGAGCTTCAAGCTCAATCGATTTTGCCCCAGAAAATCCTGTGGATAGCAAGTCGAAACTTGCCAGTAATCCTCAAGCCGAACAACTGATAGCCAAACAATCCTCAAACCTCAATTTCTCGCAATCAATGTCGAACGTAGTCAAAGCTCCAGTTCCTCGACCACCTCAACTACCGCCAATACGGTATGCGACTGTAGCTCAGGCTACGCCGAGTTCGCAACTCCCTGCGCCGAATGCTTCATCATCAATTGCTCATCTTCCGACGACTGCTTCATCGCAGGCACACTCTCCACCTTCAAATATGGCTCCTTCGACACCTGTGCCTCTGGTATCAGCCGCTCAAGATCAGTCTTCTGTTAATGCTTCTTCACCAAGTTTGACGCATCCATCAGTGACAAGCCCCATTCTGTCTTCCGCTGCATCAGTATCACAGCATCCCGAGGGGTCAATGTACTCTGCAGAAGATTCCCCAGTTTTGTCGGAGGATGCTCTTGCAAAACTTCCATCGCCTCAGAAGGTGATCCCGTCGCAAACAGGTGGGGTTGACATACTCGACTTGATTGACCCTGATTCGATATTTTACTAGATCAATCCCCTTCATCTACCTCTCCAGATGCTTCACAGGTGCCCCCACAACTCGTCAATGGCAGTTCACAGCCACCTGTATCTCAATCCATGCCTTCGCCTCTGCCTCAGCAAGTCCAACAGGTTCCCTCCAGTGCAAGAACCATGTCACCCCCACCGAACACAACACCAAGTCAACCATTATTTCCCCCCGGCGTCAAGATCACTCAGAATGACCAGCAGCAGCAGCAGCAGCCTGCAATCGGAAACCAACGACCCCCGTCATCCACTCAACAGCAGCACCAGTACCAGTCTCGCCCTGTCAGCTCTTCGGCGTTTCCAAGTTCCTTGCAAGACTTGGTAGTGTCGTTTGAGAACGTCAAACAGAAAGGTTCATTTTTTCCATATTCGAGTACATACTCTTAACTTAACGTTCATAAGCCGTCGTCCGGATGAATAATCTGGACCAAGTCCATAAAATGCTTGAAGGCGGCTATACCAGCATGCCACAGCCTCAGGATACTGAGAAGTGAGTATATTGGTTTTTGCCCTTGAGTCTATTTAAAGCAGTTCTCATTAGGCCCAAGTATTATGTACCACGTAACCCATTCCAGACGGCTCCTTATTACCCGCAGATTCCTCATCCTCTCCTGAATACGGCAGCTATATTCTCTCAGTTGGACGTAGAGACCTTGTTTTATGTCTTCTACTATCTTCCAGGAACATATCAACAGTAAGCTATATTCTAAAGCTATACTCTCCGTGCTTCAGGGTAATCTTACATGCCTGCAGATATCTGGCTGCAAAAGAACTGAAACGTCAATCTTGGCGATTCCATGTGAAATACCTTACATGGTTCCAACGGCATTCCGAGCCTCAAGCGATCACCGACGAATATGAGCAAGGCGTTTATGTTTACTTTGACTGGGAAGGATCATGGTGCCAACGGAAAAAGAGCGATTTCCGATTTGAGTACCGTTATCTGGAAGATTAAATCGCTCTTCATTAGCAATCATTGCCCCATCATCTCATCATTCTCGAGTGCATATTGTAGCCTATTAATTCCATACTTTGTTCAATCTAATAATCAGGAGGAGCAAAAACGACACGAATAAATCACTCCAGCGTGACATCACCTCCAATGCTCTGGAAGGCTTTTTGTAGTTTCTCAGCTTCTTCTTTTGACAGATTCTCCTTTAGCATTTTGGGTACAGCTTCAACGAATTTCTTGGCCTAAAATTAACGTTTAAGATTGATTGGGCTATGTCCGGCGACGCCTGGACGTACCTCAATGAGAGTCAGGTTAGGCACCAAAGATTTCACCTCCTTAATGATCTTGGGCTTAGCACCAGTGTCAAAAGACTTCAATATGACGTTAAACACTGTCTTCTCCTGGGGCTTCTCCTGAACTTGTATGTCAAAATCCGACGTTACCAAAAGAACTAAAGACCCACGGCGGCGGTTTCCTCGGGTGCAGCAGAGGCAGAGTCAACAGGGGAAGCTGGCGCGGCAGGTAGAGCAATCTCTTGGATATTGAGACGTGACTGGAAGCAGAGTGAGCGAGCTAAGAAAACTATACGTGAAACTGCAACTTCACACCTTAAGTAATGTCACCAGATCCGCTGCCTGCAACAAAGTCAATTTCGAGATGTCGTCGACGATTCTATTGATGAGAGGATCATTGGAAGTGGCAGAAGAAGTGGAAGTTCTCGATGATTCGACAGCAGCAGTGGCAAGGTATCTTGAGTGGGTAAGTAGCCGCGACCAGCTGTCAGAAGGAGAGTTCACAGTAAGCAACCTGTCCCAGTGCGAACGATGCGACTGACTGAGGAGACGACCGAGAGAATAAACGTAGAACATTGGAGCTCTGAACGACTCATGAACCACACAAGTGACAAATTGAACAAACAGACTTACAGCCATGTTCATCCCAAAATCTACAGCGCGTTGGAATAAGACGTTATTTGTTCAAGTTAGGCAATTGCCTCTATTTTTCAATTAGTACCCAAAGTCAAAAAATCAGATTGATTAGAAGGAAGGTATGAGCAACAATTAAGAAACTACTTCCAGCAACACCTCAGGTTGCCCATGCTGTTCCTCCTCAAGATGGTGAGAACAAAAATAAGCCTTATGAAAATCCTATTGGCTCTGAACTCGCCAGAACACCTTTTCCTAGAATTCCTATGCCTATTCTGCAATCTTCTCCTCTCGTAGGCTTCCAGAAACCTACTGCTTAATGAGGACAAAAGAGCAAATAATGTGGATAATAAATTTGAGTTTGCTAGAAGCATCTCTGGCCCAGACCCTCAAAATTACAAGGTAGCTATGAGTTCTCCAGATGCTGATAAGTGGAGAGAGGCCTGCAATACTGAAATTTTGACTCTAATTGCTAATGAAACATGAAAACTGATAGAACTCCCACCAAGAGTTCAAATAGTAAACTTAGATTGGGTGTTCAGACTCAAACTCAATCTAGATGAGTTCTCTTGTATTATTCTAATACAAGATTCTTCTTATTGACCAACTCTAAGGTCTTCAATTTGTAACAAAAATCTTTGCTCCTATCTTTTGTCTTACATCTTTATATTTATACTAGTAACTAATATCTCATCTGTATTTACTTATAAAGCACTAGACAAAGCAATTTATATGAGACAGTCTAAAGAATATCATTGGAAAGAGCCAAATATTATTTGTAAACTGTGCAAGTTACTTTATAACATTATAGTTAGCTAAGTAATCAAACAAGCTATATTTAATGTTTGATATTCCAATATGTTTAGAGTGATAACTAACAAGTAGTAAGTATCTCAGAACTCACAAAGTAAAAGATATACTTAGCCAAAATGAAAAAAGTATAAGAGAACCCTCTACTTTACCTAAATTCAAGTCTGTAGCACCTACTAAAGCTCAAGTCAACCTTATAAACTCCTTGTCTTTCAAGTCTTACACTAATATCTTGCTGTAATACTTTTAGACTCTCTCAACCTCCATAGCACCTCTATGAATACCTACTCACTCCCTCCCAGCTACTAATCTATCTTTTTTAGCTATCAACTAATGATTCTCTATTATCTAGCAATATTCTACTCAGGTTTTTGATTATACAGCTTTATATTCTGTAGTTAGGTTACCAAATGTTCCATCTGATATTCCACTTGATTAGAATGGACTTTTAGATACTTAAAGTGACTATCATCTCTAAGAAACATTATCTTATTCTCTTAGAATTTCCCTAGAGATAAGTTATATGTAGCACTATTGGATAATATTACTTATGATTTTCTTAGAGTCATAAACTTTGCTAAAACATTATAGACTTTGCCTAGTTATTCTAACAGCAAAACAAGATTCTCTCTCCTAGAACCTCAACATATCAATTAGTCTAGCAGTTTAAAACTATCTACTCTTATGTTTTGACCTTCTTTATCTTTTCTTATCTCCTAACTAATGTCTACCTTTAACAACTACTGTTATGATCTAAAGTCCTTAGGGTTGGACAGAAGAACAATTCTTGTATTGAGTAATACAAGAGAACTTGATAGAGATCCCTTTACAAACTAATTTACTTTATATACTACTAACCATGGTCCGTGCTTACTACTGTGCACCCTACCCTAAATGACTATGTGTAGAACATGAGGTCAACATGTGATATCCATGTTATATAACATTATTTGTTCTAGAATCTTCTACTTCATTCTCCCAAGTCTTGTAATCAATATTGTGACCACACTATTAGATTGTGACTGATGTGACAGTATGACTAATCACTTCTGACCCTAATCCTAATTGTTCTAAAAATAGAAAAATGAATCCAAAAGAAAATAAAAATAAGATAGAGAAATAAAAAGAAATGAAGTCTACTTTTTACAATTTTGACAACTACTTTATGACTCTTATTAACACTAATAAAGTCTTAGAGCTTCTTTAACACCACTTCATCTATTCAATATTTTCTTAACTTCATATTCTTTTTCTTCATCTATTTCTACTAAAAGAGATAAAATCTTTTTTGTTTTTCTATTTGTTCCTAATTTTCTAATATAATTTTCTTAATTTTATAAAGTTCTATAAACATCTTCATTAACTCTTTATTTCTTATCTGTTATACCAAGTTCTTTATACTTAATAATATCTTATTTTCCACTTTATATCCCACTACCTCTCTTTTATTTCTATCTATATATTTTTTTATTTCCTCTTATAACTTTTTTAATACTACTTTTGTCTCCTCATAGATTTTTTTATTTCCTTTACAAACTTCTTTGCTTTCACATACTTCTTCTTTTTTCTTATTTCAAAGCTTTTCCTCAGCTCTCATTCATAGTTAACCTTAAATAGTAATGACTTTATCATGATATATATCTTATTGTTAAAAATGAGCTCTATAGTTATTAATCATTTTAACTAATTTTTTTTAATTTATTTTTTCTATCTGTTTGGCTGTTTATAGATAAAAAGTTATTAATAGCTTCATTTCTATCTCTAACATCTCATTCAACTTCTTCATTAACTCTATTACAAACTATAGATTTCTATTCAAAATCATACTCTTAGGTAACCCATATAACTTTTACATATTATTATCTCTAAACAATTTCACTAATCTTTCTACTATTATTTTTTCTATCATCATTATAAAATGCAATATTTTTGAAAACCTATTATATACTATCAAATTTGAATCATGACTCTTTAATCCTCTTCTTTTTCTTTAACTACTATCTTGCATAGTAGCACCTATTAGAGACATTGGAAATAAATTTCTTTTTACTTCAGCTAATTATACTTCAACATCCAACATAACTCTTTCCAGTGATATAGATATGGTCATTGACATTGTCAATGATCTATTCAAGAAAAATTGTGACAATTATAACAAGATGTGAGGCCACTTGATGACTTCTAATGCACAAAGTTCTAAGACTCCATCTATGTCCTCAAGTGAATGTGATGAGGAATATTCAGCCAGAGTTCAGTACAAAAGCAATAATATGGTAGAAGATAACCAGATCATCCTATCTGACAGCCCATAGCTGGAATATGCTACTCTAAATAACTAAGATAATCAAGTTAGTAAGATGACTGACTGTACTACTAATATGAGGCAACAACATGTAGAACATGATGCACCTGCCCTCAACAACAATGTGGCCAACAACAACAATGTGTTCAACATACAATTGCAATACAACATTAATTAGGCTCTTAACCCAGAGTCTTGGAATGTCAACTTTCAGACTCTTTCACTCTATAAGTCTATGGAATACTTAGCCTCTGATATCAAAAATATTACAAAATCTCTTGGAAGAATGCAGAAATACATTCTTGGTAAGACAATTGAAAGAAATAAGACTAACAATATCAAATATCTCAAAATGGAGGTTTATTTCTTCCCTTTATGAAGCTTATTGAGACAACCTCTTTGTTGATGATCTGAATATTTTGTCAAAGAACAAAGTCAAATCAAAATTTAGTCCACAGGCTATCAAAGAATCAAATATCAACAAAGAAAAAAACACAGTAAAACTCTCTTATATTTCTACTCTTCCATCTCCCATTCCAGCTAAATGTCTGATGCAGTTCACACCAGAGGTGGAAGTCCACAAGATGGACTCAAAAATATACAGACTTGTGGAATGACCTTGGCTTCAGCTTATATACTGTGCCGTCTGTCTGCTATATGGTCACAATTTTAGATGATAAGGAGAAGTCCAAAATGAGAGTAAGTACTGATTTGGTATGTTGCTATTGAACACCAGAGATTGAGTTTAATAAGAAGTTATCTTTGTTGATTATCAGACTAGCAAATTACAGTATAACTACTAGTCTTATATATGAGCACCTACTATAGGAAATGCTTAGGTTTCAGTAGAATAGCTCCTATTACTCCAAGTAGAGGCTTGTAGAAGAAAAGAAGAAAAAGAAGAAAAAATAGTTGGAGTATCTCTAACAACTCTGGGACAAGGTGTTAGTAAAAAATGCCACTTTATTAGAGACTGCTGAGAGATCTCAGATCACAGGATCTAAGCACAAGAAAGTCACCTCCAGAGATGAGGAGAGGCAATGGCCCTCCAAGAAAGCTAGAAGGAAGTAACTAGGGAAGTACCACAGAAGTGTGTCAGGCATAGTTCACACTGGGGTGAAAGTCTATAGAATAGACTCAGAGATGTGTGGACTTGTGGAATGACCTTGGCTTCAGCTTATATGCTGTACTATCTGTCTGCTGCATGGTCGCAACTTTAGATGATAGGGAAAAGTCTGAGATAAGAGTGAATACTGATTGGTATGTCACCATTGAACACCAGAGATCAAGTTCAATAAGAGTTATCTTTGTCAATTATCAGACTAGCAAATTACAGTGTAACTACTAGTCTTATATACAAATAAATAGTATAGTATAGGAGATATTCAGGGTTTTAATGGTAAAACCCCTATTACTCCAAGCAGAGGTTTCAGTGTTGAAACACTGACAGGAGTAATTCCACCATAGAAGACTGAGTTGAATAGGTGTCAAGATCGTTGACGGTGGATTCTATTTTTATTGTCTCTTTTCATTTTATTTTAGTTTTCTTTTTCTTTTTCTTTTCTTTTCTATTTTTAGAACAACTTGGGTTAGGGTCTATATATCACGCTGTCACATCAGTCACAAGTGATGGCATAGTCACATGATCAATCACGAGATATGGAAGAAGGAAGTAGAAGGTTCCAGAATAAAGTGACGTTATACAGTATGGACAATACATGCTGGCCTTATATTATACTCATGGTCATTTAGGGTAGGGTGCACAGTAGTTAGCACGGACTATGGGTAGTAGTATATAAGATAGACTGCTTTATATTAGGAATTCTATCGAGTTCTCTTGTGTCACTCAATACAAGAGTTAGTTTTTTGCTTAACACTTTGAGCATTAAATCATAACAATAGGAGTATCTCCACTGTGGAAGACAGAATACCCAGACAGTTGCAGCACTACCATAAGACATATTATAAGAAAGATAGCCACTGTGAAAGACAGGCTTGTATAATTTGGAGATGATATCACCATAAGGATATAATTTCTGGATGGATAGACTTGCATATAATAGTATTCCCCCCTTAGAACTGAGCCTTTGAAGTCCTATTGAGTTTATCTAAAAATCCTGTGATAATATCTAGGTCAACAATACATAAATAAATAAAAAAAGTTTTTTTGCTTTTATTTCTGTATCATTATGTCTTCTCTTGTCCCCTCTAACATTTCTCAAAACAATGCCAAGATCCTTGAAAAGCAGTAGTAAGAAATGCAACAGAGACATAAGGAGAAACAGCAACAAAGTTGTATTGGACTGAGCATGTGGCTCAGAAAGCAAGGAGGAGAGTGGAGGAAAAGACTAGAGAGGAAGCCAAGAGGTAGAGAGTTGTAGAAGAAAAGAAGAAAAAGAAGAGGACATTGAAGTACCTCTAATGACTCTGAGACGAGGTGCTAGAGGAAGAAGCCACTCTTTTAGAGGAGGCTGAGAGATCTCAGGTCATGGGATCTAAGTATAAGGAAGTTGCTGCCAGAGATAAGGAGGGACAATGGCCCTTTAAGAAGGCTAAAGAGAGACAACTAGGGAAGTACTGCAGAGGTGCCACAGTGAAGATGGGGGATGCTAACCCCTGTGAGAAATGTGTGAGTGCCAGGCAGAATTGCCTAGTGTACCCCTCAAGGTAAGTAGTTTTAGTCATACTTATAATTATTTTTTTAATAATTTTTTCTTTCATAGTTGATCCTTTATATGTACTGGATACATTACTCTCAAGCAGTGGTGTGTACCCCACACCAACACCAATACCCCAGCTATAATTTCTACTTATGGTGGGATTCTAAGTACTATTGAAAAGGCACTCTGGGAACTTGTGGAGGAGTACTGAGGAGTCAGAAGGTTTCTCCAGGACTTGGTGGAGGGCTAGAAGAGGAATATGGCCTAGTTGGAGAGGATTGGAGCCACAATGGAGCAGAGATAGGGCCTTGAAGGGGAGAATAAGAAGGAGGATAGTGGAGATAGAAAGAAGAGGTCTGAGGATGGCCTCAGGGAAAGTCAGGAGGAGTGGACTCTATCATTTACCTCCTGTTAAATTAGTGGCTTTGTTTTTTCTTTGTTTAATGGAATTTTTTTAAATTTTCTGTAGTTTAAATATATGAGTGAGAAAATCAAGAATGAAAATGAAAAGAAGTTTGAAAGTTTTGAAAAGAAACTCCAAAAAAGTGTACTGAAGCTAGAAGTTAATAAGAAGAGCGAACAGAATATACTAAGGAATTAATGAAGAAATCTCCACTGGAAAATGCATAGAGGTAGAGAACAAGTGTAACAGTGTAATCAGAACAATGGGAGAGGACTAGGCTTGGCAGGATATACAATGTGGAAATCAGATACCTAGTCAGTGGCATGAGTGAGTTCAGATATGAGAATTCATTTAGATTCATTTCCAATATTTTCATACTCTAGCCAGATCACCTTGTATAGGAGTTTGTATGTCCATTGGTAATCAATTTTAGAGTCCACTATCTGAGAAATTTCATATTCAGGTTCCCTGTCAATTATAACTAGAGCAAAGGCTAGTTGTATTCTTTCAGAGAAAGTATTGGACATAGTGGGTTTAAGTATGGACATATGAAAGACTGGATGAACAAAGTGCATAGACTCTAGAAGGCAAAGGATGAATGATAGTGTACTAGGCTAGGCAATGATTTTGTAAGGTCCGAGATATTTTTTAGAGAGTTTCTTTGAAGGCTGAGTAGTTTGGAAGAACTTAGTCTTAACAAAAACTTTGTCATCTACTTTGAAGTCAAAAGCAGAGGAACATTGCATATTAGCAGATTTATGATAATATTGTTGGACTATGAAGATTTCAACTTTGAGGGTACTCTGTAACTCATCAAGATTTATGGCGAAGTCATAGGCTCAGGAGGAAGCAATATTACATTCAGGGTGAACAGTGATGTTTGGATAATATCCCTTATTAGCAAGGAATGGGGAAACACCAGTAGTAGCACTCAGAGTATTATTGTAGGCAAACTTTGTGAGAAGTAGGAGTTCAGACCAGTTGTCTTACTAGTAGTTACAATATACATGGAGGTATTGCTTAAGAGTCTGATTTGTATGTTCAGTTTGTCCATCACCTTTAGAGTGGTAGCCTGAAGTGAAGCCACATGTTAAGGGGAGTGCCTAAGGATTAGAAGAAGTTTGATACAAACTCTGAGTTTCTGTCAGAGGTGACATGGGAAGAAATGCTGTATTTAGAAAACATATAAAGAACAAACAGACATGCTAAGTCCATGAATGTGATGGTGTTATGGGCAGGGATAAAGATTACCTGCTTAGTGAGCCAGTCAACTATAACTAAGATAGTGTCAAACCTAAAGGATAACAGAAGTTTCTTGATAAAGTCTATAGAAATAGAATTCCATAGTCATTCAGGGATGGGAAGTTGTTTGAGAGATCTGTAGGGCTTGTGATGTTGTGGTTTGGATCGTATACAAGTGACATAGGACTTGCAGAATTGTTGTACATCAGTACGGAGGCTAGGCCAGGAGTATTTATAGCAGACTAATTCTAGTATTTTGTTTTGATCAAAATGTCTGGTAAGAATGTGATCATGATTGTATTGGAGAACACATGTATGGAGGTTGCCAACAGATGGTACATAAATTCTGTTATTAAAAAGGAGTAGACTGTTTGGGTCTATAGACTACTGGCCATCTACAGAGGTATGTTTTGTAGCAATTAGGTTACTAGGGAGAGCCGAGAAGATATCTCGATATAAACTATTCAAATTCACAACTATAGCTGTGTAAAAAGAAAAGAAAAGAAGGATCATAGCTCATATAAAGGCTGCAAGTTGTTCTTGAGTAAAGATAAGTTTGAAGTTGTGAGAGTTGATTATGGTATAGCCAGTATTTCCCCCTTTAGGATAGACATCCCATCATCTAGTGAGAGCATTCAGTTTGGTGCTGAGATGACTAGGGTGTTATGAATCAAAGCTTAAAGGGTTAAGCAATGAAACAACTCTTGTATTAAGTGATACAAGAGAACTCAATAGAGTTCCTAATACAAAGTAGTCTACTTTATATACTACTACTCATGGTCCATGCTAACTACTGTGCATCCTACCCTAAATGACCATGAGTATTACATGAGGCCAGCATATGTTGTCCATGCTATATGACATCACTTTATTCTGGAACCTTCCTCTTTGTCTCATGATCAATCATATGACTATGCTACCACTTGTGACTGATGTGACAGCATGACTGATAGACCCTAACCTGAGTTGTTCTAAAAATAGAAAAAGAAAACAAAAACAAAAACAAAATAAAATAAAAAATAAAGAGTGAAAATAAAAGTCAAGTCTATTGTCAATAATCTTAACATAGGATAGAACCTGATAACAAGGTTAAACTGGAAGAGGTATTTGGACCACTATACTTGTCTCAGGTCAATATCTTAGTAGTAGAAAAATACTCAAGATTTTTATAATCCATAACAACATTGATGGGATAGACCAGACCTTCCAAATAATGTCACCAAATCTTGAAAGCTTTGAAGATAACAAGCAATTCCTTGTTATATATATCATAATTTAACTCCACTATAGTAAAAGTATAGAAGTGAAAAGCAACTGGATGAACTTCATTATCTTCATTAACAATGGATAGAATTACAGTAAGAGCATAGTCCAAAGCATTAGCTTCCACAATGAGCTGAGCATCAGGAATCCAATGAGTAAGGATAGGAACGGAAGTAAATGCTTTCTTGAGAGAGTTGAAAGCATCTTGAAAGAAGGAGTTAAACTTCTAAGAAATGTCCTTCTAGATGATGCATGTCAATAGAATGACAATGTCTGAGTAGTTGAAGATAAACTGATGGTAAAAGTTTGTGAAATCTAAGAAGAATTGAATATTCTTAACTTTCTTGGGTTCCAGCCAGTCTTGAATAATCTTTACTTTGTCATCAGACATAGTAAGGCCAAAAGAAGAAAGAATATAAATATATTCTAAATATTCTATTGCCTTAGAGTGGAATTTGCATTTCTCTGCTTTGGCATAAAGACTAGTCTTACAGAAACACTTGAGTACTTCTTTTACATGCTGGTGATGTTTGGACATGTTATTCGAGTAGATGAGTATATCATCTAGATAGATTATGATATAGACATCCAAAAGATCAGAAAAAATATCATTTATGAATTGCTAAAAGGCTATAGGTGTATTAGTAAGACCAAAAGACATTACAGACTATTCAAATGATTTATAACATGTCCTAAAGATAGTCTTCCATTTATCACCATCAGCAATGCAAACTAAATGGTAAGCATGGTAAAGATCTATCTTTGAATAAACCCAAGCTTTGTGAGATAAGTCCAGTAAATTGGAGATGAGCAGGAGTAGATAACAATCCTTCTTAGAGATGTAGTTAAGACTGTGGAAGTCAACATAGAGGTATAGTGAACTATCTTTCTTCTTAATAAATAAGACTGGTATATCATGTAGAAATGAGGTTGGTCGAATGAAATCTGTGTTGAGATTTTCCTCAATGAATTCTTTTAAAGCCTCTTGTTCATATGCTGAAAGAGAGTATATAAGACCAACCAGAGGTTGAATACCCTCTTCCAGATTGATTTTGAAGTCATAAGGACAATGAGAAGTGAGAATTTCAGCTTTAGTTTTGCTAAAAATGTCAGCAAATTTGTAATACTTAGAAGAGATATTGGAAAAATCAGGAGCTTCTGCAAGTTTTGCAGAGTTAGCCTGAATATCCAAAGAACAAAGACAAAGTTTGAAATTGTGGAAGTCTGGAAGTTTTAATGTACACAAGAATGCTGCAGCACCAATGATAGCAATGTTAGGTCACTTAGAGTTAAATACAGAGGTCTTAGATGCAGGTATGGAAACTGCAGAATCCAATGATTGCAGAGGGTTGTTCAAAAAAGACGGAAATGCTAATGGTGTATCGGCCGCAACACATGAAGGAGCGAGATTTTCCTGCAAAGATGGATAGAAGTTTATCAACCCATTTACCCAGTCAATCAGTGGATTGTATCGGGCAAGCTAGTTGTATCCAAGAACCAAAGAGCAGAAAGAATTAAGCAGAGTGATATAAAAGTCCAGATTTATGCAATTACCAGTGGAAAAAATTATGGGCAAGTTGGCAATTTTGAAGATGGTGCTGTTTGATGAACTATCAAACAAGCAGAGAGCAAATAGAAGAGTTGCAGATGTCTTCAAGTGGTGAGTATCCACAAATTTAGAGTTTACAAAGTAGTAAGTAGACCCGGAGTTGATGAGAGCTTGGAATGGGATTTTATTAAGATGATTCTAACCAAGAATCAAGAGAGAGGTAAGGGAAACAAAGAGTGAATGAGGATTAGAAAGAGTGGATGTGTTGAGTCAGATGGAACTCATTGTTGTATAAGAAAGTTTAACATAGCCCTCAGTCTATGTGGAGTCATGGGAGTTACTCTCTATTTTTCCAAGAGTTTCTTGGAAGCAGTTGCTGAAGCACTGTGGCCCTTGGGTGTGACCATGGTTTAGTTCAGCTTGTGGTCTCCTATACTGCAATAGAGGCACAAGTTGTTTTTGAGACACTTCTTACACTTATTACTAGTCAACTTACTGTTGCTGGCTAGCTTGGAAAAGAGGTCCACCTGCAGAGTATTGAGTTATTTCTTGAGAGCGAAGAATGTAAATGACTTGGAGAAAGAGTTCTTAGTAGATAAGACTACTGGAAATGTGTTTGTCTTATTCTGGGAGGCCATGGCAGAGCTAGAGGTGGAAGCTTTTTCTTGCTTTCAGGAGTGAAACTCAAGAGCCTCTTTTTCTACCTGTCTTGCATGGTGGTATTCATAGTTATGTTTCCAGTAGCAGTGATCAATAGTCATTACTAAAGCATACATATTCTGGAATAAGGTGGATTTTCCTTATTTTCAGATAGAGATAGGATCCTGAATCCAATTTGGGAGCCTCTGGTAATAGCAATGGCAGAGTATACTATTCCTCCAACCTAATTGGGAGGCATAGCATATGAAGTCTACATTATAAGTGAAAATCTTATCACCAGACTTTATACAGAGATTGTTCAGCATATTAGCCACTTTACTAATAGGGTCCAAGAGACCAAAATATCAACATAGCTCATCTACAAATAGATTCCAGGTCAAGAGCTAGTCTTGAAGGATGTCCTGGTCTTCCTGGTTGAAGCTTACCTCAAACTAGTCCTGGGCTACTCTAGTAAGATAAGTCATTGCAAAGTTGATTTTCACAATGTCTATATCGAATTACGCCAGATTAGTGCAGAAATATAGGTGACATTGAAACAGAAAATTATTGAGCTTGTCAGGCTCAGTACCACTAAAAGTGTTGGGAATGCAGGCTTTAGTTCCCCTTATATTAGTATTAGGACCAGGAGTCTGATTAGAATTAAGAGTGTTAATGAGTTGGCTAAGTACATCAGCCAATTGTTCATTAGTATTATCACTCTGATGAGATTTTGACTATGAGTAAGTAGAAGATATAGGTCTATTAGCTGTAATAGTATTAGTAGTAGAATTAGTAGCAGGAGCATCCTTCCAGTTAGAATTGTTATCTACAGGAATGATACTTGGGCCAGAAACAGATGAAACTGTTCAGCCAGATTGAAATATACTAATGGTTTTGAACTTGAAGTGTGGATTGTAGAGTTGAATTACAGATAGAACTGCAATAGAGAATTTAGCAGACAGAACTGCTCAGAAACAATAGCAAACTTGGAAGTCTGATAATACTGTTAATTGTAGTTCACACTGGAGTAGAAGTCTGCAAAATGGACTTGGCAATATGCAGACTTGTGGAATGACCTTGGCTTCAGCTTATATACTATGCTATCTGTCTGCTACATAGTTGCAACTTCAGATGATAGGGAAAAGTCTGAGATAGAAGTGAATGCTGATTGGTGTGTCACTGTTGAACATCAGAAATTGAGTTCAATAAAAGTTATCTTTGTCAATTATCAGACTAGCAAATTACAGTATAACTACTAGTCTTATATACAAATGGATAGTATAGGAGATGCTCATGGTTTCAATGGTAAAACTTCTATTACTCCAAGTAGAGGTTTCAGTGTTGAGACACTGATAGAGGTAACTTTGTTATAGAAGACTGAGTTGAATAGGAGTATCTCTACTATAGAAGACAGAATACCTGAACAATTGTAGCACCACTATAAGACATATTGTGAAAAAGGTAGTCACCATGGAAAACAGGCTTGTATAATTTGGAGATGATATCACCATGGGAATGTAATTTCCAGATGGGTAGACTTGCATATAATAGTACTAGTATATAAGACTAGTAGTTACATTATAATTCACTAGTCTGATAATTGATGAGGATAATTCTTATTGAACTTGATTCCCAGTGTTCAATGATAACACACCAAATCAGCACTCACTCTCAACTTAAACTTTTCTCTCTTATCTAAAATTTCAACTATGTAGTAGATAGACAGTACAGTACATAAGCTAAAACCAAGGTCATTCCATAAGTCTGTATATCTCTGAGCCCATCTCATGGATTTTCACTTCCAGTATAAACTGTATCTGACAGTATGTCCAAGATTTAGATATTACAAACAAGTAAGTAGTTCATTTTGTAATATATATCTAGTTTAATAGAATTTCTTTAGACAATATTTTCTCTTTTCTTGTTTGATAATATTACTAAGTAGATATTACATAATTACCTAAATAATTACATTTTATCCTATAATGTTTTTACTCTTACATTAAATATCATAGCTTTGAGCACTTATTACTTGATATTTAAGCTAAGTAAATTATAAAGCTGTTACTATTATAGACCTCAATAGCTTACACAGTGATATCCAGTTAGCAATTATATAAGATGGAACACTTGAAAAAAACTACTGTTATCTAGTAGAATATTAGTTGTGAAATATATTCAGACTTTTACTTAAGAACAGAAAAATCTATATGCTACCAGTAAATAATCTCTGTATATATATTTTATAGTATCACTATGATTATATCCTTGTAGAATATTTTGGACAAAATAAAACACTAGAACTTATCTATCATAGTTATACTTGGCTATTCTTATATACAAATGTCAAAAAGTTTTATGATTCTTATATTACTTATATCAAGTTCAAACCATAATGTTACAAGTTCTATAAAATATTCAAGTAACTTTCAACTTCCAAACAACCTTAAAACTTGATCTCTATAAATTTTATTGAAAAGCTCCTCTTTTCATCTGGTTATGATACAATCTTGGTTATCATTGATCAACTCTTAAAGCAAACTATATTTATTCTAATAGTAGATACTATTACTTTATATAAGCTAGTAAAACTATTCATAATTTATATTTTTTCCAAGTACAATATTCTATCTTATATTACTTTCAATTATAAATTTAAATTTGTCTTAAACTTCTTTTAATTCTTAGAAACTACTCTTGATATGAGACTCCACTTCACTTTTGAATATTACTCTAAGAGAGATAGTATCAGAGTTGTAAATAATAGACTTAATTTTAATTTATTTTCTAGAAGCTAGAATTAGAGTTTAGTATGACAAAACATGTCACTGTCATGAATGGTCACATGAATACATCTAGTGTCACACATTAGTCACATAATCACATATTACAATGAAAAAGAATAAAAAGTTCTAAAAAAATGATATTATACAATATATTTAATATATATTAATCTTAAAATAGATGTATGGTTATTTAGAGTAGACTAAAGTAGTAGAGCATGAACCAGTAATTTTAGGTATATAAGGTAAACAATCCTATAGAGAATTTTTTATTGAATTTTCTTATGTTATCTAATATAAGATTTTTAAGTTATAATAGATAACCAGATAGAGCATACCAACTAAGTACTAGAATAGTATCTCTGTATTTATTATAATTATTAATAGAATAACTAGTTAAATCTTCTTTCACTTGCAAAATTTGTATATAACAATGTATTTAGTACTATTATTAGTATATTACCATTTTTGCAAATAAAAACTACTATCCAAGTATTAATATATATTTAAAAATAGATATTACTTCATTTATTATCTATAAATTTGCTATAGATATTAATGAACTACAAAATATTCTAAAAATGGAGATATTTGCTGCATAACAATAGTACTAATGATTAGTAGATATACATAAGATCTTAGCCATATATTTTCAGATAAAACAATAAATATTTGTTAAAGCCTAGTTTTTCTATATTACATAACCTTCAAAAAAGCTATTAAAAAAGTATCTAGAACTGTTTGAAATCATTAGTCAAGCCAGCATTCACTCATTCACAATTTGCTTTTTAAAATTCATACATAATATTCATCTAGTATTCTACATATTCATACTCAAATCCACAATATCTAATACTTTTTCCAGTCAATCTGAACTCCCACTACTATTAGTTATAACAAATAGTAAATCTGAATATAAAATCTTCTAGATTATAGACTTGAAAATTAACTGTAAATAGATATATAAGTTACTCTACAAAGTTATTTGGTTAAGATACAAAACAATAGAAGAAGAATCTAGCTAGCTATCTGCATCTGAACTTACTTATGCCTCCAACCTCATATCTAACTTTTACCAAGCTTATTTTAATAAACCTGGCCCTCTTCTGCTATCTCAGCTCTAATATTCTTCTGTTGTTCTTTTTCTTTTTCTTTTTTCTTTTTTCTTTTTTCTCTTTCTCTTATCTAGCTTTTACATAGACTTAAAGTAGTATAACTCTTTTCTTTTCCTGGTTCTTTTTCATAATAATTAGAAACCATATTATTCACTACTTTCTGTACAACTAGAACCTTAAGAGCTTAGCTTTAAAGAGAAAATACTATCACATACTATCTAACATCAGTACTCTTTCTACTCTTTTTTTTTTTTAAGTCAACAATTTATTACATAGAGCACAATGGCAGTCTGTGCCTACAGAAGAAATTATATATAGAGTATCAATATCTTAATCTTTTTATGTAGTTACCCAATACAAAGAACTACTAAGAAATTGAACCCATAATCTCAAGTAGGTTTGAGGTCAGCATAATATACATAGACAAGGGGCTTTTCCACTATGTCATCTCTTCCCCACTCTTTCTACTCTTTTCTGGTGTAAATCACATTCCATTTTAATTATTTATTAATCCAAAAACCAAACTCTGTATTTCTTATTAATATTATAGAGTTCTAAATAACAATTCTTATAGTACCCAACAACCTAAAATATATACAGTGATAAAGTATTATTAGATTATCATTTCCATATTTAAGAATATTAGCTACTATGTATTGTTCTTTAGTCTGATAATCAACTTGAACTTATGTTATATTTGTTTTAAAAATCCTTCCAAACTTTCATTATCCAAAAATTACAATTGTATAATGAATAGACTAGATACAACATCATTTATTAAAGCTAAGATTAATTATTCACATAATACCATTTCTAGTTTCTTTTGTTAACTCTTAAGTTTATTCTTTTACTTTTTTTTTTTTTTTTTAATCAATAATTTATTACATAGCATGCAGAGGTAGACCATGGTAGCTACTTCATAACTACGTACAAAAGAACCATACTACATGAAGGAAAAGAAACTGATAGGAAAAGAGATTGAAAAAAGGAAACAAAAAGCTAATCAAAAAGAACTTGAACTCATACCAAAAGAAATAGTAGACTCAAAAAAACTAATTATTCCAAGATCAACTCAAAACAACTGATGGAACATTGTCAATAAAAGCAAAAGCTTTAGGATTAGCACTCAAAAACATGACAAAATGACTAAGAGTATCTTTTCTGGAGTTCCAATACCCATTGTGTCTCATGCATTCATAAAGAATGTGTCTTCTTGTTTTGATTGGATAATACCCACAGGGACACTTGAAATCCTCTTTGGGGAAAAATCATAAACGATATTCACCTATTGGCATGTGATTTGTGATAGCTCTTGTAGCTCTAGCATATAATGAATTAGAATGACCAAATGATTGGAGCCAAGAGCCCCCTTTGGTGTAGGATAGTTTGATGATTTCTAAGTTGTCATTAATAAGGTCATAGAATTGTTTGCCTTTTCTATCTAATACTTGAAAAGTCATTTTCTACAGGTTGATACAGTTGTCACTATTGGCTTTTTTACAGAAGTCCCAAGAAATCTTGCTTGGGAGTACTGGTATGGGATTAAACTCTTTTGAGTCTCTGTCAGTAGATTTATGAAGGTTCCACTTGAGTCAACTAAGGCACCTCTAGAATTTGATATGATTTCCTTGACACTTGGAGAAGAATTGCCTAAGTTCTTTAAGGATAGCTGTAACATGGATTTGATATGAATATAACTTTGTATCAAATATCTTCTTGGCTGCATGGATGGAGTTGGTGACAATAATGATTTTAGATATATCTTCTTTGATGCAAACCTGATTAATTCCATATCTAATCACAAAAAGTTCCACTTCAGTACTAGTAATGTAGGCCACATGATAAACCATCTTGTATATGGATATGCAAGACCAATGTGGCTATGTCATTCTTAACACTAGTGTTGAATACTATGATTGTCGTGTGTGGAGATATTGAGAATGAGATAGTCATATCGTTGAGTTGTTGGAAGTATGCTGAATTGTTTTTTGCTTTATTGGCTAAATTAAATGTGAATCGGTCTTGAAAGATGTCAATGACTCTAGAACCTAGATTAAGTTCAGAATCAGAAGGGGAAAATGATGGGAAAATTCCATATAACTTGTTGTATGAATCTATGAGATGTCCTTTGATAGAATTTTTCTAGTAATCAGTAAGTGTATTGATTGAGTGAGAGGAAGGCTTAGTGGGAACATTCTCTATGAGGGTCTTGATAATATGATTCTTTGGGAGAGCAGCAGAGCAGAGTTGAGATTTGCTAGCAAGTTTCTGTAAGTGGAGCTTGATAGGGATGAAGCCCACAATAGCTTTGAATTCTTTAGTAGGAGATGTTCTGAATACACCCAGGATTCAAACAGCAGCTCTTCTCTGTATTTTCCCTAGTATTTTCAAAGAGTACGAGAGGGGGGCTTTGTTGTAGAATCATAATTGAAACCCATATAATGCTATTAGTAGTATGTAACATCTGTATAGGAGTCATTTCTGAATAGGATCAATCTCTCGTGTCGAATTCCTAAGTATCTTTATGCATTTGACCGTGAAGATGGCCTTGTTTGAATAAAAATCAATATGTTGGTGAAATGCAAGTTTTCGATTGAATATAAACCTCAGATATTTCTATGTACTTTTGGGGTAGAGGATTGGCCCTTCTAGAGGCGAGAGGTCAAGAGGAGGGGGATTAAATGTTCTGTGATATTATGGAATGCTTTGGACATGAACAATTTTTATTTTCTTTTTCTTTTATTTTCTGACTTTATAAGGATTTTGTTTTCTTTTTCTTTTTCTTTTATTCTGGACAATGAAGAGGCATATGACAAGGAAGTCACATGACAGGTCACATGATATGATGTCATAAGCCTAGAACCTGGTGGAAGAATCTAGAAGGTAATGTCAGGGCACATGGAGTATGTATGGTGACCTTGAGTAAGAAAAGAGGCAAGCATGAGATTAAAGTATGGATTATAGGGCAGGTTTAATTATTAGTAGTACAGACCATGAACCATTTGTATAAATAGGACCTTAATTAAGAAGAGGCTCCTTGTCGAGTTCTCTTGTGAATTCCCACTTGATAATCCTACTTTGAGATTTTACTGCTTGTATTGTTATTTATCATTTTGATAAGTGGTAGCCACAACATGTAAGACCTGTTAAAGTGAAACATTTCAGTTTTTGAGTGCTTGATACTAAGTCCAAACTTTTTAAGAAGACCTGATAATACATTGTAGCTACAAAAGAGTTGTGAGTTAGAAATGTCAATAGATTTATTCTGAGAAATCAATAAACCGTTATTAACAAAGGAGATAAGAGAAACTGGTATGTTAAGAATTTTTAAATGCTTTTCTAGAATATATAGAAGAGGTGAAAGATAGAAAGCAGACCTTTGGCCAACTTCCACATTTACTTCATACATAGAGAAGGAGAATTTGTTTTACTGGTAATTGGTTTTTCTTTGAACTAGGAAATCTATGAAGAATGAAGTGACTCTGGGATCAAAGCCCGCTTTCTTAAGAGAGAGAGTGAGGAGGTGATGATTGAGGGATGGAAAGAATTGGGCAATGTCGAAAGCTAGGATGCTGGTGATTCTCTTCTTGATCTACTCTGAACAGATAACGTGAGTAAGTGTGACTTTTGTATTTAAAGTTAACTTGAACTTGAGGCCACCTAGTTGACTAGGATGAATGAACTCATTTTTGATGACATAGAATTGAAGTCTGTCTACGATGACTTTCTTGATAAGTTTTCCTAAAGTATTTAGAAGGACAATGGGTTGGAAAGACTTAGGATTGTTGTATGTCTGTTTGTTTGGCTTTGGAATAATGACAGTAGAGAATCATTTGAAGTGACTCAGCCAATGTTCTAAATTTATACATGTATCTGCAATATTGATAATGTAGATGAGACATGCGTCTTGTTTTAGAATAGTCTTGAGATGACATCACATAAGCTTGTTAGGGCTCGGAGCTAAGAAGTTGTTGCATTTGATGAGAGCTTGTCAGAATTCTTCTTTTGAAAAAGAGACCCAAATTGAAGTAGGTTTGGATCTAATCTTATTAAGGACTTCTTTGTCTACTTGATAGTGGAGAGCTGAATTGAAAGTAGCATGAAGAGTTTTTCAGAGGCATTCAGTAATAATACATGGATTACCTTCATATTTGATGGCTTTGGTTGTGGGAAGTTTGCGCTTGTTAACCTAATTCATCAATTCCCATAGGCCATGACTCTTGTTTGCAACTTCTTAGATCTTAGAATTGAAAAATAACCTTTTAGTATCCTTTACAACTTTCTTGAATCTCTTCCAGCTTTCCAAGCTTCTTGATGCTCTATATTTGTTGATGACTTGTTTATACTTATTGTTCCACCATTGTTTGGAGTGTCTTGTAATTCTCATTAGCTTTACATTTTTGTTCCATGCTTAATTGATTAGTGAATTGAGATTATCGACCATATTTTCGAGACACTCATTGTTGCTGATGTTAAGAGTGTTTAGGTTTTTGAAGACTGAAATGACCTCTCTGATGAATGTGGTTTCTACTTTGCTGTTTTGTTGAATTGAAAGTTTCGAGATATTAATGGTCTCATCTACAATTAGAATGGTAATGGATAGAGGTGTGTAGTTGGATGTGAGTCACCAATCAAGATGAATGAAATGCTAGTTTAGTTTAGTAGATCTGTATCTGAGGAACATCAAGTCTATAGTCAAATTTACTTCTCCCACTGTGTTGGAATATCTGGTGGGATAAGGGTTAGTAGGCATCAAAAGAGCTAATTGGAAGAAATCTGCAATAAGTAATAAATCGTCACTAATGGATGAATAATGGGGGAAGGAGGGGTTCTATAGGCTATTCCTAATGTTAAAGTCGCCTGTTATAATCAGGACATTATCAATGTTGACTTCAATATCCTTAAGATATTTTAAAGCTGAGTGAGAAGAGTCTAAGTAAATGTTCAAGATGAAGTATTGAGAATGATTACTGGTGAATGATATAAGAAGGATGTCTGTATGATTAATAATTTCAGATCGTAAAGTGAAACAAAGAGAAGAAAGACAAATGTTAAGAGAAAGAAGGGATGCTCTTTTTGCTTCTGTCTTTTATATCAGGCTTGTCTATGATTTAATTTCTGCACCTTCATAAAGTATTCCAAATTTTTATGATCTGTCCAAATCTCAAATTTGAAACATGTACTCTCTAGCAGATACCTCCAGTTTTCTAATCCCCTAATGATTGCCAACATCTCTTTATCATGAATCTTATAGTTCTTCTCCATCTCATTTAATGATTTAGATAAATATGTCACCAGTATTCATCTCCCATTTTCACATTCCATTGATAACACACCCTCTGTTGCATAGTCTGATATATTAACTTCCATCCTCATTTTTTTGTTTAAGTCTAGTATTGTTAACACTGGTTCCTTTGTGAATTGTTCCTTCAGCTTCCTAAATGCTTCTTTCTGCTTCTCTATCTAATCCTATTTCTGATCCTTTTTTACCATATCATGTAAAGGCTTAGCTATGAATATGAAGCCTTCAATGAATCAACAATAGTAATTTGCCAATCCTAAGAACTTCTGCATATTCTTGACACACTTTGGTGTTGGCCAGTCCAAAACACCTTTCACCTTCTTCTCTTCCATCTTTATCCTATCTAGTCCTATCACAACTTCTAAAAAGCCCACTTTTCTAACCTTTCACTTACATTTCTCTGGTTTCACATATAAATCATTTTTCTCCAACCTTTTTATAATTTCTGCTACCAACTTGTCATATTCCTCTTTATTTTCTGTTTCTATGATCATGTTATCTATAAATACTGCCACTTTCCCCATATTTATCAAGTCTCTCAGTAACTTATCTATTATTGCTTGAAATGTCACTGGTGAATTTGTTAAACCAAAAAACATGACTATGGGGTTTGAATAATCCCTTAGGTGTCATGAATGCCACCTTACACTTGTCTTTCTCCTTTATCCATACATTATTATATTTCTATCTCAGATTCATCTTTATAAATATTTTTTTGTATCTATATTTTCTACTATGTCTGATGTCAAAGGCAAAGGATAATTGTTTTTAATAGTCCATTCATTTAAATACCTATAGTCCTGCACCATCCTCTTCTTATCATTCTTCTTTCCTACAAAGAACACCAATGCCATTTGAGATGACTTTGAAGGTCGGATATATCATTTCCTCAGTTACTCTTGTATGAATTCTCACACCTCTTCTCTCTCTTCTCTTGACAATAGGTATACCTTTTCTTTCTTTAGTACAAATCTCTCCTTTATATCTATTACATGGTCTCAAATCTTGTAGGCATCCTCTCCGACTATTTTTTGCCAAAGACTTTAATCCACTTATGAAATTTTTCTGGGACCAACTTCTTAGCCTCCTTCTCTGATTTTGCCACCTTTTCTTCTTCATTCTAAATCTCCTATTCTTCCACTACTCTCTTCACTTCCATTGTTCTTTCTTTTTTCTATTTCTATTTCTGTTTTTCTACTTTCTCTTCTTATTTCTTTCTTATTTTCTCTCTTACCTCTTCTTCCAATTGTTTTTGCCATTCTAGTTTTCTCTGCTTCAGTCTCCACTGCTTTCCACATTCTTCTAGATATCTCATCATCTTAACTTCCTCTGTTTACTAGTCAATCTCAGGATTGTGGTAAGCTAGCCATAGTATTCCTGAAATTACTTGCCACTTCTGTCCTCCAATTATATTTATCTCCATCCTTTCCCTATACTCTTGGTAGTAGATATTTACCTCTATCATATTTTCGATTGGTCTCTTCTTATTGAGCAAACTGTTTATGTTTCTTACATACATAGGCCTGTCTAACTTCTTCAGCTTAAATCTCTGCTTCCTTGCAAACTTCAAACTTACTAATCCCATCGCCCCACTGTCTAACAGTGCTTCTACTATGATTCCTTCCTATATATCAATCCTTTCTAGTCTTATTTTTACTGTCACTTCTTTTAGCATGTTTCCATTATTAAGATTGTAACAATATGTATTATCTGTTATTCTGGTGAGCATTGCAAACCTATTCGAAGACTATTAGATCTCCTTCTCCATTTAAATTGTTATTATTGTCTATTTTCATTCTCCTATTCATCTCTACTCTCCTGTTCCTATAGTTCCTTGTTAAATGTCCAAAATCTTCACATACATAACAATTTCTGATCTCTCTCCTATCTATATTTATGGCATATGAGTTCTTTTGAGAAAACTTGCCCTTTGTTGAGGGTTCACCATTACTACATTCGTTCTCTCTACTCTTTCTATTGGAGCAGGCCTTATGGAAATCTACTGCTGAGACATCTTCTGCCTCCTTGGCCAAACTTGAGGCCATGACAATACTTGCCTGTATGCCTTCTAGTTGTTCAACCTTGGGGTCGGTGTCCCACTGCTCTCTTTCTTTCCTCTCAATCTCTTCTCTTTCCTTCTGCTCTTCCTTCAATTCTTATTATCCTGCTGAACTATTGCTTTATAGAGCCAGGTTAGTTCTTTGCTTCTATCAATTTTCTTCTAATACTTCCATTTATACCCCTTTTGAACTCTTTGATTAGTAAGCATCTCTCATATCCACTTTCTCTTACTACTCTTTTGAAATCTTGCACAAACTTCTTCATATTTCTTCCTTCTTGTTCGATTCTTTTCAGCTCTATTACTTTTACTAATTCTTTATCTTCTTCTTTAAATTCTTTCTGAATTTCTGCCAAAAATTTTTCTGCTAACTCATATTCTACCTCTCCTACTTCCAAATCTTCCATAATATTCTCCTTCTAGATATCTACTGATCTTTTTTATACATAGGAGAGGATTCACTAGATCTACTCCTCTACTGACGACTCTCTGATCCTTATCTTGATATGCATGCTAATAAGAACCTAGAAACTTTTGATGATGTTCCATCAAAATTTTGTAGTTTTCTTTCTCCTACTTGTGCTATCAATGCTGCAATTTGCTTCTGAAGTTGTCTTATGATGGCTGGGTAGTTAAGTGAACTCATAGTATATGGTGGTGGTGATAATAATGATAGTGATATAGGTATGAGAGGTGATGGTATAAGTTATGATAATTGAGCTGAGAGAACTAATCCTACATTGGATTCAGTCTCTGACTTATACTCCAAACTTGATATTTCCTCTATAAGTGCTAGTAGGCTCTCTTCTTATCCCACCTTACACTTTCTAAACTACTGACTACTGTTCTAAGAAATACTAGCTAATATCTCTAAGTAGGGAATCACTATACTAGATGCTTTCTTACTGAATAATATTATCTCTTTGCATGAACAGGTCACAAGGGGACACTGTAGTACAAGGCTTCTATACAAAAGTTCTATTTAGCATGTCGACACAAGATAATATATCTATATCAAGATCGTTGACAGTAGACTTTATTTTATTTTCTCTTTTCACTTTATTTTACTTTTCTTTTCTTTTTTCTTTTTCTTTTTCTATTTTTAGAACAACTCAGGTTGGGGTTTATCAGTCACATTGTCACATCAGTCACAAATTGATGGCATAGTCACAAGACTAATCATGAGACTTGAGAGAAGAAAGTAGAAGGCTTTAAAACAAAGTGACATCATACAGTATGGACAACACATGCTAGCCTCATGTTATACTCATGGTCGTTTAGGGTAGGGTACACAGTAGCTAGCACAGACCATGGGGAATAGTATATAAGGTAGACTACTTTGTATTAGGAACTCTATCGAGTTCTCTTGTGTTACTCCAATACAAGAGTGGTTTCTTGACTTAACACTTTGAGTCTGGATTCATAACAATCTATCTGCATTAGTGGGCTTTGGTATAACTAAACAGCTAGACTTCCTCTGCTTAACTAGTGCTTCCCTTAAGCCTAGAGTTCAGCTGTTTCTTCTTGACTAAAGGGCAATGTTACCCCTTGGTCAAGGATGAATAGAGAATAAGTTTGAGAAAGCTTAGTGTTGAGTAGTCTCAGGAAAGAGAGATCAAGTTCTAATGTTACAAATTCAAAATCTTAGAGTTGGTTAAGAAAGTGAATCTTGTATTAGAGTTAACATAAGAGAACTCAATAGAGAACTCTATACCAGACTGTCTGCCTTAAGATCAATATATATTACATTTTATATAACATCATCTCTTCCAGAATATTCTATCTTCTTTCATATATCATATAACTTGTAACCATGTCATCTGATGTGACCTACTGTGTGACAGCATGACCTTGTCACTTTAACTCTAACCCTAGTTCTAAAAATAGAATATTAGGAAATAAATCAAAAAGAAGAGAAAAGAAAATAGAAAAGACTAAGTCTATTTCTTGTAATTCTAATAGTTCCAGAAGAATAAATGATATAGAGACATTGTCAAAACAACTAGAATCCTTGCAGATCACAGAAGAAGCCTTAAACAAATACAAACAGATAGACACAGAGATGTCAACAGCACTAGCACTAGCAACAAATAAGAATATACAAGCAGTCATGACAAAAAGTATGGTCCTAAATCTAAGATAGTTTAATAGAGACTAAATAAAATTTGAAGACTGGTGGAAAGAAATACAATTACACCTCAAAAGTAACAGGATCATGAAGACCAACAACAGAATCACAACAATCCTTGTTATGGACTAAAGTTCTTAGAGTTGAACAGTAGAACAACTCTTATATTGAGTAACATAAGAGAACTCGATAGAGAACTCTTCTACAAACTAGTCTACCTTATATAGTTCTACAGATGGTCCATGCTAAGTACTGTGCACCCTACCCTAAACAACCATGTGTAGTCTATGAGGCCAACATATAGTATTCATATTGTATGACATCATCTGTTCTCAAATTTTCTACTAAATTCTCCCAAGTCTCATGATTTATCTTGTGACTATACCATTAGGTGACTGATGTGATGGCATGACCAATCAACCCTAACCCTAGTTGTTCTAAAAATAGAAAATAGAAAAATAAATCAAGTCTACCTTCTTTGATCTTAACAATTCTGGCTTATCTCAGAGAAGGTATGGTAGGAATATATACACAGAAGAAGCTTGATGAGCTGGATAAAGAACTAAGCACCTAGAATTGGGATAATTTTGTAAAATAGCAGATGCTGAATGGAGAATTGAATCCTTTAAGCAAGAAAAACAAAACACTGCTGATTTCATGATAGAATTTAAAACACTGGCCATGAAAGCTGATACAGATAAATTACATGCAATATTTCTGTTGAAGAAGAATGTAAGATAGGATATTATCAAGACAATATTAGGATATCTACCCATAGTAGTACTAGAAACACTCAAGGAGTGGAAGATGGCAATTACATTAGTAAGACAGAAATATAAGTTCACAAAGAGATAAAACAATTACAAGACAAGCACAGGAGTACCTACAGAGGATGAAAATAGCCCATAAACATTGAAAAGTCCAACAAGAATTTTAAGGATGGGAAGCCAAAATATTTCAACTGTAATAAGTACAGACATATGGCAAAAGAATACCAGTTAAAAATAAAAGAATAGGAAACAAGAAAATATTTTAAATGTGATAAGGAAGAGCATATAGCCAAGGACTATAAAGAAATACAGTTGATGAAGAAGTACAAGGTTTAGAAAGAATCAGATAATGAAGACGAAAAGAAAGAACAAGGTTTTGATGATGATCTCAAGTAGGCATGGTACAAGAGATCTCCCATATAAATTCCCAGAATAAATATATCATTCCAAATCGCTGAAACAGTGAAGGAAAGAGAGAATTAAATTTGCAAACAGATGTAAAAACAAAGAATGGCAATAAAATCAAGATAAAAGTACTGGTGGACTCCAGATACACATACATAGGAATAAACAAGTAATTGGTCAAGAACAAGAGGATTCAAACAAGGCCAATAAACTTCTCATTTGAAGTATTCAATACAGATGAAACAAAGAATAGAAAAGTTACCAAGATGGCATCTCTAGAAATCGAAATAAATAGACATAAGAAACAGCTAGAAGTTGCAGTGACAGATTTAAATGGAACAAATATGTTTTTGAGACATGACTGGCTAGTCAAATACAATCCAGAAGTCAACTGGAAGAATGGAATGATAAAGTTTACAAGATGTCTAGGAAGCTGTACTATGAAACATTAAGATATTGGATTCAAGACTAGAACATATGACAATGGAGAAATCAGAAAGAAACTGGACAAGATGAATCCAGAAGACTTACCAAATTATATTTAACTCTTGATGCATTTATTCAACAACAAGAAGTTTAAAAAGTTACTAGAGAGACATAAATGGAATCATGAAATCAACTTAACAGATGAAGCACTAAGAAAACTGAATACAAAAGCCTATGCAATGACACTAAAAGAAGAAGAGACTTTAAATCAGTGGCTAGACAAATAGCTCAAGACAAAACTAATAGTAGAATCAAAATCATGATATGTAGTACCCTATTTTTACATTCCAAAGAAAGATGGTTTACTACAATTAGTTCAAGAGTACAGAAAGCTCAACCAGATCACAATAAAGGATAAGACATCACTACCTCTAATTGGAAAAGTAATAAACAAGTTAAAAGAGACAAAATACTTCAACAAGCTTGACCTTATCTAGAAATACAATAATGTACAAATCAAGAAAGAAGACAGATAGAAAGCCACTTTCTTGATAAACAAAGGCCTATTTGAACCACAAGTCATGTACTTTGGATTATGTAACTTACCAGGAACATTCTAAAAAATGATAAACAGCATATTCAGGAAACTATTCTATGAAGGAGTGTTAACAAATTACATGGACAATTTTGTTATACCAGCTAAGACAAAGAAAGAACTAGAAGAAAGGACAATTTGATTCTTGAAGATAGCAGAAAAACACAATTTGTGTTTTAAATAGTCAAAATGTAACTTCAATATGAAAGAAATCCCAATTCTAGAAGTTATAGTTGGAAAAAAACAAATCAAAATAAAATAGGAGAAAATCAAGATAGTAAAATAATGGAAGACACTAACAAAGATCAAAGATGTAGAAAGCTTTCTAGGATTTGTGAACTTCTATAGACAATTCAATCAAAATTTCAGCCACATAACAAAACTATTAAACGAGCTGAAAGGAAAGAAAGAATGGAAGTGGAAAGAAGAATATCAACAAGCCTTTAATGAACTCAAGAACAAGATAATAAGTCAACTGGTACTCTCTCTTCCAAAGAGAGAAGAAAAATTTAGAGTGGAAATGGACACTTCAGGACATGCAATTAGAGAAGTACTATCTTAGGAGCAAGAAAGAAAATGGAAACCAATAGCATTTTTGTCAAGAACAATGCAACCAGCAGAAAGAAATTATAAAATCTATGACAAGGAACTACTAACAATTGTAAAAGTCTTAACAAAATAGAGACAATATTTACTGAATACAATGGAACCATTTGAAATCTGGACAGATCATGAAAACCTAAAATACTTCAGAGAACCTTACAAATTAAATGGACAACAGGCCAAATAGTACTTAAAGCTGCAGAACTATGATTTCACCTTACAATATATTCTAAGAAAAACAAACATGAAGACAGACATTTTATCAAGGAAAGATCAAGTAAATATGAAGGAAGATAACAAGGATATTTGATTACTCAAGGAAGAATTATGGACAAGGAAAACTACAGCAGAAGTAATCATGTTAAAGAAGACTATAACAATGGACAAATTGGAAATACTGGAGGAAATAATACTAGAGAACAAGAAATAATCCAAGCACTAGAAAAGAACAACAGATTATTATGGGATCATGTATATGGAAGAAAGGATATACATTCTGAATAACAAGAAATTAAAAGAGAAGATTTTACAAGAAAATCACAACTCAGTAGATATGGAATATCTAAAATAGTAAAGGATGATAAAACTACTCAAACAGAATTATTGGTGGTCAGGTCTAAAGGAAGATGTCAAGAAATACATGCAAGGTTGCTTTAAATACCAACAGAATCAAGTTCAGCAATCAAAAGAATTATATTCATTGAAAATACCATAGAGACCATGGCAAGAAATCAGTATCGATATCATAAAACCTCTACCTAGATCTAATAGAATGGATGCTATAGTGGTTATCATGAACCAATTTACAAAAATGATTTGACTAAAGGCAATGGCAATGAATATTTCAGCAAAAGGTATAGCAAAAATATATAAGGATGAAATCTGGAAATTATATGGAGTACCAAGGAAAATTCTCAGTGATAGAAGTCCACAATTTGCATCTAGATTCATGGAACAACTTATAAAGACACTGGGAACCACAAGGCAACTATTAATAACATATCATCCTTAGATAGATAGCCAAACAGAATGAATCAATCAAGAAATAGAAATGTTTCTACAACACTATGTCAATTATCAGCAAGACAACTGAATGGAGTAGCTGGTAGCTATGGAGTTCCAGTATAATGATAAAAAATATGTGGCAACAGAACAGATCCAATTTAAACTAAACTTTGGAAAATACCCATAGAAAGGTGATTGTCAAAATCGTAAATGGTGGACTTTATTTTATTTTCTCTTTTCATTTTTATTTTACTTTTCTTTTCTTTTTCTTTTTCTTTTTTCTATTTTTAGAACAACTTGGGTTAGGGTTTATCAGTCACGCTGTCACATCAGTCACAAGACTGATCACAAGACTTGAAAGAAGGAAGTAGAAGGCTCTAGAATAAAGTGACGTCATACAGTATAAACAACACATACTGGCCTCATGTTATACTCATAGTCGTTTAGGGTAGGGTACACAGTAGCTAGCACAGACCATGGGGAATAGTATATAAGGTAGACTACTTTGTATTAGGAACTCTATCGAGTTCTCTTATATTACTCAATACAAGAGTTGCTTCTTGACTTAATCCTTTGAGTCTTGAATCATAACATTAGAACTCGATTCCATTTTCTAAGCCGCTTAACACTAGCCTCTTACTTTTACTCTTACTCCCTACTTCATCCTCGACCGAAGGTCAACACAGGCCTTTAGTCAAGAAGAGCATTGCCAGACCCTAGGCATAAGGGGTGTACTAGCCAGACAGGAGAAGTTTGGCCGCTCATCTGCACTAAAGCCTACTAGTGTATTTTGAGTGTACTACCTTTTGTGGACGTACTCTTTACAACTTTCACATATCAGCCTTATGCTACATATCCCCTTGTGGTGTGTCTATGCAGAGGAACAGTAGCTTATTCTTAAAACAGCTACTTAGAGTAGAACGACCTTCTTAGGTCAAAATTGTATACCTTTTCCTTAGGGCAGTAGTTGGTGTATAAAAGTAGTCAGTAGCAGTGTAGGCAGGGTAAGAAGAAGACCTGCTATCACTTATTGAGATTGCTTCATCTTCCAAGTACGAATCCGACACCAAGACCAGCGCAGGCTTGGTTTTACCATTATACACATCCTCGCCCCCTACACCACCACCACCAACATTATCATCACCTATTAACTCACCGCCCTCTTACAACATCAATATGAGTCAAATCAACCTTCATGAGATCATTAGACAGCAGCAGGAGTAGTTGGCTGCAATGCAGGCGCAAATCCAGGCCCTGCTTGTGGCGCAAGAGAAAGTAGGAGGAGGAGGGGCAGGAACAGGGCCTAATGCAGGGGCTCATATGAAAGTGGCCAAACTGGCCATCTTTAATGGAGAAGCAGGGAAAGTGGGGGGTTTCATTACAGTGTGCAGGTTATATTTAAAAATGAGATTGAGGGAAACAACGGTAGAAGAGCAGGTGCAATGGATTTTGTCGTATATGCAGGGAGGATCAGCAGATGTGTGGAAGGAGAATGTAATGGAGGAGTTAGAGTCAGGAGAGATGAAATATGAGACGGCGGAAGAATTTTTTACAAGTTTAAGAAAGGAGTTTGGTGGAGAAGAGGAAGAATCGGTAAAGGCGGCGGAATTAAGAAGGATGGAGCAAGAAGGGAAGACGATGGAGAAATATGTGCAGGAATTCAAAAGAACAGCGAGAGGCAGCAGATATGAGGGGAGGCCATTAGTAGAAGAGTTTAAGAGAGGGATAAATGGAAGAATTCGGAGGAAGTTGATGGAGGCAGAAAATCCACCGACCTCCATTGAACAGTGGTACAGGAGGGCAACAGCACTGGATAGGAACTGGCAGGAGAGCAGGAGAGAAGAGGAGAGACTGAGGAAGAAAGAAATAGGAGGGACACAGAAGCAGGAGAGACAGAGCCTGCCACGACCATTGGTGTGGCAGAGGAGGCAACCATTGCCTCAGCAGGCGACAACAGGGCCTGCTCCGATGGAGGGTGTGAAGAGAACAAATGCGGTAATAGTGAGGGAATTAGGACAAAGGGCAGGACAGAGTATGGGAGCCCCTTCTAGATGAGACCTCTTTGCTATGGAGGTAAATCGTGGGAGGAACTGTTATGCTTGCGGAGGATTTGGGCATATGGCCCGTCATTGCAGGAATCAGGGGCAGAGAGGGAGAGTAGTGGATAACAGGAGAGTAGAGTATGGAGGAGGAAGAATTGAGGAGATTATTAATCTATTAGACAATTTAAAAGAGGGCAAGAACCTAGAACTCATCAACTAGGTTCTCACAATAGATACAGTGTATTAGCTAGCGAAATAAAAGCTGATGCACTTAACAAAGAGGAGACTGAAGTAAGAAGAAGTGAGGGGAAGCCATTGAGGGAGGTTACAATAAAAATTGGATTAGAAAGGTTAGATACACAGGAAGGGATTATAGTGGAGGCATTGTTGGATAGTGGGACTACAGGGTTAGTAATGAGTTTGGAGTTTGCAAGAAAGAAAGATTTCAAGCTGAAAAAGTTGGAGAGGCCAATATAGGTGAGGAATATGGATGGGTCTTTCAACAGAGAGGGACCGATAGAAAATACTGTGGAGGTAAATATATATTATAAGGGCCATGTGGAAAGGACAGAGATTGATGTAATCAGAGAACAAAAGTGGGGAGTAATTCTGGGAATGCCATAATCCTGAAATTGATTGGAAGATAGGAGAGGTCAAGATGACAAGGTGTCCAGAAGAATATGGGAAACAATGGAGACCAGTGCAAGGGAAATCGGGGTGGGAAAAACAAAAGGAAGAAGAAGCAAGGGAGGAAAAAGAGGAAAGGAGAGAGAAGAAGAAAAAGAAGAAAAACCAGAAGAAGGAGAAGACAGTAGAAGTTAGAAAAGTGATGGAAGAGTAGGAAATATGGGATGAGGAGGAACAGGTAGCAAAGTCAGAGGCAGAGGCTAAAAAGTTGGTGCCAGAAAAATTCCATAGATAGATAAAGGTCTTCAGGAAGAAACAGTCAGAAAGAATGCCCACAAGGAAATTGTGGGATCATGCGATAGATGTTAAGGAGGGGTTTATGCCACAGAAGAAAAAGGTGTATCCTTTGTCGAGAGAAGAAAGGGAAGAGGTGAGAGAATTCGTAAAGGAACAGCTAAGAAAGAGGTACATCTGGCCGTCAAAATCACCACAAATGGCACCGGTGTTCTTTGTAGGGAAGAAGGATGGAAAGAAGAGAATGGTTCAGGATTACCAATATCTGAATGAGTGGACAGTAAAAAACAATTACCCACTTCCTCTGATTTCGGATGTTTTGGAAAATATTGGGACAAAGGTGTTTACGAAGATGGATCTGAGATGGGAATATAACAATGTGAGGATTAAGGAGGGAGATGAGTGGAAGGCTGCGTTCATGACGCCAGAGGGATCGTTTGAACTGACTGTTATGTTCTTTGGATTAACAAACTTTCCAGCTACGTTCCAGGCCATGATGAACAAACTGTTGAGGGATTTGACAAATACAGGGAAAGTAGCAGTTTTTATTGATGATGTAATAGTGGGGACGGAAACGGAGGAAGGTCATGACAAGCTGGTAACAGAAGTGGTCAAGAGGCTGAAAGAGAATGATTTGTATGTAAAGCCAGAGAAGTGTAAATGGAAAGTGAGAGAGGTGGAGTTTCTAGGAGTAGTAATAGGACTGGAAGGGATAAAGATGGAGAAGAAGAAAGTAAAAGGAGTCTTGGAGTGGCCGACACCAAAATGTGTCAAAGATGTGCAGAAGTTCTTGGGACTAGCCAACTATTATCGCCAGTTCATAAAAGGTTTTGCAACGGTGGCAAGGCCATTACATGATTTAGTGAAAAAGGATAAAAAGTGTGAGTGAATGGAGAGAGAGCAAAAGGCGTTTACTGAGTTGAAAGAAAGGTTTACTAAGGAGCTGGTGTTAGCAGCTCCAGATATAGACAAAAGAATGAGGATGGAAGTAGATGCATCGGATTATACAACGGGGGGAGTATTGTCAATGGAATGCGATGATGAGCTGTAGAGGCTAGTAGCATTCCTCTCTAAGTTGTTGAACAAAATGGAGAGGAATTATGAAATACATGATAAATAAATGCTAGCAATCATCAGGGAATTGGAGGCATGGAGACATTTGTTGAAAGGAGTGCGATATGAGTTCGAGATCTGGACAGATCACAAGAACTTAGAATATTTTATGAAAGCGCAAAAGTTGAACCAAAGACAGGCTAGATGGGCCTTATATTTGTCTAGATTTAATTTTACCTTAAAGCATGTGGCAGGTAGTAAAATAGAGAAAGCAGATGGACTTAGTAAGAGAGCAGACTGGAAAGTAGGTATGGACAAGGACAACGAGAACCAAATATTTATTAAGGATCAGTGGATTCGTAATATGTATGAAGTAGTGGTAGAAGGTCCCGAGGTAGAAATAGTAGAAAAAATTAGAAAAGCAAGAAGTAAAGATGAGAATGTAGTTAAAGTAGTAGAGGAGATGAAGAAGGTGGGGGTTAAGGAACTAAGAGGAAACGAGTGGACAGTTGAAGGTGACTTGGTGCTGAAAGATGAGGAACTGAGGGTAGAAATAATTAAGCTACACCATGATGTGCCAGCAGTGGGACATGGAGGAAGGTGGAAGACTGTGGAGCTGGTAACGAGGAATTATTGGTGGCCAGGAGTAACTAGAGATGTTGGAAAGTATGTAAAAGAGTGTGACCTATGTCAGCAAATGAAGAATAGGACGGAAGAACTAGCGGGGAAGCTGAAACTGAGTGAAGTACTACAGAAGACGTGGTCGCACTTAACTGTGGACTTTATAACAAAGCTGCTGGTAGTAGCAGGGAAAGACACGATCTTGGTAGTGTGTGACAGGTTGTCAAAAATGACCCATTTTGTGGCAACTACGGAGGGAACATCGGTAGAAGGGTTGGCGAGACTTTTCCAGGACAACATGTGGAAGTTGCACAGGTTACCGGAGAGCGTAGTGTCGGATAGAGGACCGCAGTTTGCGGCAGAGTTGACGAAAGAATTGAATCGAATGTTGGGAATAAAGACGAAGTTGTCAACAGCATTCCACCCACAGATGGATAGGCAGATGGAACGGATGAACCAAGAACTGGAGCAGTATCTTCGGTTCTTTGTTGAGCATAGACAGAAGGATTGGCTAGAGTGGTTGGCAGCAGCAGAGTTTGCAGTAAACAATAAGGTTCATACCACAACTAAAGTTTCGTCTTTCATGGCAAACTACGGAAAAGAGTTAAGAATGGGGAGAGACATTAGGAGGAAAGGCAAGGTGGAGAGTGCGATGGAGTTTGTTCAAAGGATGAAAAAGGTGCAGGAGGAAGCAGAGGCAGCATTGAGGAAAACACAAGAGGAGATGAAGAAGTATGCAGATAGGAGAAGGAAGGAGTCAGAAGTATGGAAAAAGGGAGACCAAGTGTTACTGAGCACTAAAGATTTAGTGTTCAAAGAGAGACCAAGCAAGAAGTTGACGGAGAGATATGTGGGACCTTATACAATAGAAGAGGTAGTATCGTCGAATGCGGTAAAGTTATGGTTACCAAGTTCAATGAGAATTCATCTGGTAATAAATGTAAGCCGGATAGTAAGATATAAGGAGCAGGTGAAAGGACAGAAGAAGGAAGAAGGGAAACCAATAAAAGTAGAGGGAGTTGAAGAGTGGGAGGTAGAAAAAGTATTGAACAAGAAAAAAATAAAAGGAGTGGAGAAGTACTTGATAAGGTGGAAAAAATTTACAGCAGAAGGCAATACTTGGGAGGGGAAAGAAAACTTGAAAAACGCAGAAAAGTTGATTGAAGAGTTCAAACGGGGAGAAGTAGTAGTGAGACGACAAGTGGAGGAGAAGGGAGAATACAAAAGAATGGAATTACTGGGGAAGTATATAGCGAAGTTGTTATATAGGTGGGATGATCGAAGATTTGAGGAGGAATATTTAGATAAATTAGAAAAAAGTTGGAAAAGGTGGAAAAAGGATAGGAAGATCGACAAAAGTGAGCATTTGAGAAGAGTGGAAGAACAGATGGAAGAAGAAAATGAGAAAATTAGGAGAAGAGACTGGAGAGTTTCTCCAGAGGAGAAACCTTAAGAGGGGGGTAATGTCAAAATCATGGATAGTGGACTTTATTTTATTTTCTCTTTTCATTTTTATTTTACTTTTCTTTTCTTTTTCATTTTTATTTTTCTATTTTTAGAGCAACTTGGGTTAGGGTTTATCAGTCACGCTGTCACATCAGTCACAAATTGATGGCGTAGTCACAAGACTGATCATAAGACTTGAGAGAAGAAAGTAGAAGATTCTGGAACAAAGTGACATCATACAACATGGACAATACATGCTGGCCTCATGTTATATTCATGGTTGTTTAGGGTAGGGTGCACAGTAGCTAGCATGGACCATAGGTAATAGTATATAAGGTAGACTACTTTATATTAGGAACTCTATCGAGTTCTCTTGTGTTACTCAATACAAGAGTTGCTTCTTGACTTAACCCTTTGAGTCTTGAATCATAACAGTGATCTTGTGATACAAACAGAGTTTTCAAGATTAGAAGAATTTCTTACAGGACTACAGAAGAGCTGGAAGCAGGCTACAAAATCAACAGAAGAAGTTCAAAAGAATATGAAGAGACAATTTGACAAGAAAAGAAGAAATTCTCAAGGACTAAAGGTTGGAAACAATGTGTAGTTGGAAAATAAAAATATCCAATCAAATTAACCCTCAAAGAAGCTGGGCCAAAAGTGATACAGATCTTTTAAAATCTCAAAAAACATTAGCTTAAGAGCATTTCAGCTAGAACTTCCAGAAGGATAAGCTATTCACAATGTGTTCAATAAAGACCTCCTGACATGATGTAATAAACCAAAGTTCAAGGATCAACACAAGGGGCTGGCACCACCACTAACCATTGTTAATGAGAAAGAAGAATACAAAGTAGAAGAAATCAGAAAGCATAGGAAACAAGGTAGAGGGACACAATACCTTATGCATTGGAAAGGTTATAGGGATGAACATAACCAATGGATTATAGAATCAGAGTTGTCTTATGCAAAGAAGGCAATAGAAGACTATTGGACAAGGTTATTATAAGACAAAAGTATGGACAGACTTTAATAAGGACAGATAAAATAAAATAAGACAGTAGTATATTATTAGTCTACAATGAGAGAAAGAAGGCACATGATATGATGTCATAAGGCCTAGAGCAGTTTGAAAGGATTGGAAAGAGTCTAGAGAAGAAGTGATATCAAGAAACATGTTAACAACATAGCTTCCTCATGGTGTACACATAGTATACACATGGACAACAGAGATTAAGAGTAGAGTTGAGAATATGACATCAGGGCACATGTATATAGTATGCTAGCCTTGAGGTAAACATAAGGTGGATGAGTAATGAACATGAGGACAGTGCATGAATATTAGGGTAGAACAATATACAGTTGTAACATGGACCAGGGTTAGTTTATATAAATAGTCAGTAGAATACTGTTGTGGTTCCCTATCGAGTTCTTTTGTAAACTTCCCACTTTATATCTGTCTTAAGAGATTTGCTGTCTTATACTGTTATTGGACTTTGTATCTAGTGGTTGCCATAATAAAGATGTTTGAGTTGAAACTTATAAAGAGGGGGGGTAAAATCCCATTTCGACAGTTCAAAACAATTACTCAAACTTCAAGAAACAAATGTCTTCACAAATTGCAAACAATAACTACTCTATGGCTCCCACTTTCCCAAACCCATATATCACTAGGAAATTAAATAATATAAATGAAGCCAAAGCATTCAAGGAGGAACAAGATGACTAGACCAGACTATACCACAAGATACTAAAAGAAATAGAAGTAATAATTGATATACAGAAACAAGTGTGAGATATGATAAATATAGCAGAAAAGACCAACACAATGATTACAGAGATGGAGCAAACAGTCTTACAAGCCAGTATTGACAATCAAATTATGAATGCCACCAACATATTAGAAATATCAGAGGACCTATGATATTTAATCCAAAGCAATATAGAAGATCAGATATTCCAAATTCAAAGAATGTTAGCTGATGAACTGGATGCATATAGAGGAAAAGGAAACCAATATGTGGATAACAATATCTGAGAAATACAAGAGTTGTACAAGAATGAAGAACAAGAGAAGGAATCAAATAAAGAAAGAGTAGAGGATGAGGAGGTTATTCTAATCAAGCCATATAAGATATTGGAATCAATAACATTATCAAAATCAAATTTTATAAACAATGAAGTCAACAACCTGATCAAGTACATGAAGTTCATTCATTCTCCCACACAGACAAGAATGTTTCAACTATTCCCATACTATCAATCACTCAAATCTAGAAGAGAGCAAGATTCCAAATTCTGGAAAGAAATAGCCACAGTGTTGGTCAAAAATAAGTACAACACTGAAATATCATAAAATAACTATCTTATAGCCATGTATCAAGAATAACTGCTACACAAGCTATACTTTATTGCAATCAATAATTGAGGCCAAGTTATAATTGGTCCTAACAAGAAAATAGTCACAATGTATGTAGTAAGAGAACTCAATGTGTTGATATGATTCATGAGAACATAAGTACTGAAAAGAGAATATTGTTATGATCAATGCCTCTTAGATGTAACATAGGCTAGGGCAAAGAGTAATAACAACATAATTGGCTATGCCAAAGTAGTCTCAGTTAGTACCTCATATAGTAGGTGCTCTATCTTTACTTAATTTTCATTGTCTACAACATTGTTATCTTATATATTACAAACTATCTCCTCATGTACTACTATTATATATAGCGTAGATACACTCCTGTATCCCTATACTTTACCACTTCTATATATTCCTTATCTCTTCTCAAGTCTTTTCCTAAGTGCAATCTGAGCTCACAGCTAAGGTCATAACAAAAGTCCAATAATTACACAAGACAGTAAAGCTCTTAGTAGGCTATCAATATAAGAATCACAAGAAAACTCAACAAGAAGTCCCCACTATATTGCTATCCTATTTATATAATTTATATATAGTCCATGCTACTTAATATTTACCCTATCCTAAAGTCTATACATTGTCCATAAGTACACCATATATACACTATGAAATTGACATGTTGTTAACATGCTTCTTGATATCATTCATCTAGTCTGCTCTAGTTTGTTATGACTTAAAGCTCAAAGAGTTAAGCAATAAGACAACTCTTGTATTGAGTAATATAAGAGAACTTGATAGAGTTCCTAGTACAAAGTAGTCTATCTTATATACTACTACTCATGGTCTGTGCTCACTACTGTGCACCCTACCCTAAATAACCATGTGTATGATATGAGGCCAACATATGTTGTCTATATTGTATGATGTCACTTTATTCCAGAATCTTCTACTCCATTCTTTCAAGTCCCATGATCAGTCTTGTGACTATGCCATCAACTTGTGACTGATGTGACAGCATGACTGATAAACCCTAACCCAAGTTGTTCTAAAAATAGAAAAGAAAAGAAAAAAGAAAAAGAGAAATAAAATAAAATGAAAAGAGAAAATAAAAAATAAAGTCCACCATCAACGATCTTGACATAGTTTGCTCTAGGCCTATGACCTTATATCATGTGATATATTATGTGCCCACAGTCACATGCCTCTTTATCATCAATAAAAAGAAAATCAAAAGAAAAGAAATATAAAATCAAGAAAAATAAATAAAAGGAAAAGAAAAATATTAGTGTCTAAGCACACCATAACATCTATCTCTATTCTCTATTTATAAATGATATTTTTAATCATAAAGGACTAATTGAGCATACAGTAGAAGTAGAATTATTTTACTGAAAATATAAATTTCTTATATGAATTAGCCTCTCTAGCTTCTTTTTTTTAACTTGTTCTTTCTTACAAACTCCAAACTTATTACCAGCTCTGTTATTTCACTATCTAATAATACTTCTACAGTAATTCCTTTTTTTTAATCTTCCTGCTTTAATCTTATCTTCACCATCACTTTTCTTAATAACATTTTCTTCTTTTCTTTCCCTTTATTGGAAATATCTCTATTCTCTTTAATCTCTTCTATTTCTACAATAATAAACAATATGTCCAAAACCTTCACACTTTCTTTCTATTATTGCTCTTTCTCTATTCTCTTGCATTCCTAACTATCCAATTGCTATCATTCCTTGGTTATGTCAGTACTGTCTACCAGATTGGAATGTATTCTGGAAGTATAGAATAGTTGTTACCCTCAGAAAGAACATTCTTATTCTGTTTTCTTAGGACTTCTTGGAGATAAGCACCGCTTGTACTTAGTTAATAATAATATACTTAGAACTTCCTAGAGGTTGTAAAAGTCTGCAAAACTCTACAGATGCCACTAGTCACCTTAACATGTCTTAAGCAGAGTACTTAGTATATAAGCCTGATAGTTACACTGTAAACCTTATCCTGAAATCAACTAAAACTAACTGGTGTTGACAACAACATCCCTCTCTACTCTCCTGGTGGAATAACCCACTCCAACTCCCTAAGTACAACCTCTGAAATATGCAACTAGTGCAACAGGTAGAGACACAGCACATAAGCTGAAGCTGAAGGTCATTTGACATCTGCATTCTGTGGCATTCCAGATAAGTATACTTACTACTTATCTATCTTCTGAGAGTCTGCTACAGATCTCAGTGACCAAAAGGTGAACCACATCTAACAGACCTGATGTACTGAGTAATTTTCACACTAAGTGAAAATTACTTCTAACACATCATAGTTAGCATATAAGGACAGATGAGACAATTGTACCTCAGACTATATATCCTCAGACTATATATCCTTTGTTCCAATCACTGGACCTAGGACTCTATGATAGTATTAGTCTGATATCTTATTGATATCTTATCTGCATTTACAATCACCAGAAAATATTGTTACCAGCTCAGAACTATCACGTAACAATCTCTGGTGGATTCTCATATCCCGTGGCAACTGCATGATATACAAGGGTAACTGGGACATCACGTAATGGTAATGCGGCAGAATCATGGTTTCGAAACCTCTCCAACCGTAAAGCTCTGGATTCATGCGATCAGGTCGTTGCCAACGACCAGTTGGTCATTTCGCCGAGTTCCCCAGAGCTTGTAAATATTTAGCAGGCAAATTTGACCTTTGTTCATGACCTGGGAGAGTTCAAAGTCTATTACAAGACTGTATACCGAGCAATTCACACCAAGACTCCACAAAGCCTGTGATACTTGCTGTGGGACCAGCCAAAGTACCAAACAAACTTCAGCGCGCTTACCGGCCATGGATTGATCAAGGTCGTCCCTCCGCGAGCATATTCCCCGAATCTAGAATGCGTCACTAAGTATGTAAAAGGAAAAGAAGGGTGTCTAGACAAACTTTGCAAATCTGGTCTTGGGATGTTCATATCGCCCGGTGCATCTGCCAATGCCAGTGATTTCCTTTCCTTTCAAAGCCACCCAGAAATTCTAGGCAGAAGCTAAGCACCTCAACTGCCTCAACTCCAAGATCATTACGTGTTGTTAGAGTCTTCGCACAGGAAACTGATCACTTTTCCTGGATTAAGGTTTGGCTGGAATGTATCCGA
>JAJOHK020000092.1:0-44943 GCA_022457215.2 Leucocoprinus gongylophorus
TAGGAGCCACTAGTAAGATAAGTTAGTAGTGGGAGAGACTCAAGCAAAGTACAATTGTCTGCCACGTCATGCTGTTGTTTGAGTTTGATGCGATATCATTCACGCATCAATATTTGATGCGATATCACTGATGCATCAATTTTTAATTCACACATCTAATGAAAACTGATAGAATTCATATCTCACCCAATTTTCATCCGTTTACCACATTATTACTACCGTTGTAAAGCGTTTATTATGGAGAATATATTGGCATATTTAATACCAGCCATTTATTCATTATACCAGCTAATTATGCAATATATATATAACAAGAAAACTAACAAATCCATAATGTGAGTTGTGTTATGATTTATAAATTCATGTAGCACATTTATATATAAGCATGTGAATCATAATATGTGCAGAAGTTTCTGAAAAAAACTGAGAAAAATAAAGTAAAAAATTCTGTGCTCCAGACTAAGAGGAGATGGAAATTCTGTGCTCCAGACTGGTAAGAGATGGAAATTCTGTCCTCCAGACCGAAAATTCTGTCCTCCAGACTAAAAGAAAAAGGAAATTCTGTGCTCTGGACTAGATATAAAAGGAAATTCTGTGCTCTGGAAATTTCCATTTCCTTGAGGACAGCTGTCGTATAAAACAACATAATATTAGTATTCCTCTGTAAGTGATAGTGGGCACTCTTCTTGTCCTATCTACACTGTTTACCAACTACTTATCTATTGCCTTACTGACTATTACCCTAGTCCAAATGTAAACTATTATCTGTAAGCAGGGAATCTCTAAACTAGGTGCTCCTTAATGGACTACGCTGCTGCTCTGTGTGGACAGGTCACAAGGGGATCCTGTAGCACAAGCCTTCTATGCGAATATCACTATCTACCATGTCCACACAGGATGATGTGACTGAACTACACATGTGGACAAGTATGCAGACGACTGGCTAAGCTTTGCCTGCCTAGCTAGTATATCCCTTAACACCTAGGGTCCGGCTGGTTTCTTCTTAACGTTGAGCATACGGCTCACAGTCGAGGATGATAAAGAGTAAAAGGAAAAGGAGTCTGCATAATGCAGAGTCCCTGAGAGTCATTGAGTTCTACTGTTGTGGCAACTACTTATCACAAAGGACAAATGATCTCACTAACGAGTAAACCTCAAAGCAGAAGTATGATGTGGAAATTCACAAGAGAACTCAATAAGGAACCTCTTCTTAATTAGAGTTCTATTTATACAAAGGGTTCATGGTCCGTGCTACTAATAAATAACCCTGCCCTTATGTCCATGCATCATCCTCATTCCTGTCTTATGTCCTACTCAAGGCCCCCATGTGTACTCTAGGTGCTCTGATATCATCTTCCAGACCCTTCCATCAAGTTCTAGGCTTATGACGTCACATCATGTGACCTGTCATGTGACTTCCTTATCACATGCCTTCTTCATCGTCTTAAAAGATAAAGAAAAATAAAAATAAAAATAAAATCAAAAGAAAAATAGATAAAAGAAAAATAAAATGTTAGGTCTAATATGTTTCATAACACCTCTATGTTCCAACCCAAGATAAGATTCTGATTTTGAATAAGATAAAGGAAAATACAAGTGACCTTGGCAATATATACCCAGTGTTCAAAAGAGGGGTCACAAAACTTCCAGAGAGTATGTATTAGAATAATGACCAAGTCTTCAAAAAGTGATGCATACTACTGGTTAGTATAGATATATATACATTTTAGGAGGAGAACAGGAAAGATATTCACAATTTACAGCTTTAAAATGCATCAGAGGATGATGGTATTATCTTTTACACACAATTTTGTAGCAATGGATGAATAAAATGAGATATTCAAGTCCTTCTCAAAGTTCTGATTATACAAATACTAGCAGATAGGGTCTAATTCAATAGAAAAACCCTCTTATTATCCTCTGTTTTCATCCAGCTTTTGCTGCTGGTTTTTTATTGTGTACACTATATAACATATCTATGCTCCTTCCAAATGTCCTAGTAATAGCCAAAGTAGTAACTACACAGATTACTGTTTCTATACTTTGTCTCAAAATGGTAGATAAGTTCTAGAAAAAGAATGAGTATGGGAAAGCTTTTAATTTCTGTGTAGTTGATCTTTTAAAGAAGATGGAGAAATAGCATATTTTGAGATCAAAATCAGCTACTCATCATAGCAGGATTAATTGGTATATAAAGTCAGATCCAGATGCAGAGAAGATGATGTTGTATATATATAAATCATTCCTACTGACAAGGTTAAAATAAGCCCAGAAGTGGATTATTTTGTCAACAATAGACTATCATATTTCTTGATCTGTGTTATAAGTATACATCACCATCCACTGATACTTGTAATTTACAATTGCGTACTTGTTTTAGTCCAGGACACATATTATACATGTATAGTGGATTTTATAATAGATATAAACCAGTTGTTAAGTTGCTTTCTAAGCCAGTATTCATTATTCCTGATCTTACTCACACTCATTATATTGAGATAGCAATGCTGTTATAGGCATTGATCAGTAAGATAATTTCTTTGAGACAATAAGTATACTATGAAATCATGTTTAGACCTCTGTTACTTATTAATTGTAAGCTAGTATCTCAGCTACCTGAATAATACAAAATCTGATTTTTACCTTATACTCCTCATATATATGAAACCTGTGGATTAAAGCTGAAAGATAAAACTAACACTCTCAATTTAAGCTAGACAAAGCAAATCAATGATTATATTTTGCTACTGTTAGATGTAGTTCATACCTTGTTATCCAAGATCTGGTAGAGCATCTCAGAAGTTCAAAATAAGTGAGTTATGTATTATCCAAGAATGTAAAAGATAGGGCAGAATGACCTTTGGCTTTAGCTTGTGTGTTATGTCTCTACTAGTTGTACTGGTTATATATTTTAGAATGGAACTTAGGGACTTAGCAAGTGGAAAACTACTAGAAGGTAGTGAGATATGTTGTTACTAATACCAGAAGTAGGTGCTAGTTTTATTTGATTTTCAGGATAAGCTAGTATAGTGTAAACTACTAGATTATATACTAGATATACTACCTAGTATAGCTATATAGAATGTAAACTACTAAACAAGTTATCCTGGATACTGGTAATCCTCAAATATTGGAGGATAGAGATCCATAGTGTTAATCAAGATCAGCAAGGACATCTAAGATAGAATAGAAAGATATGATTTGCACTAGAAGAGGTTAGGAAGTATGGATAAGAAGAAGAAAGTTATTTGTAGGTCAGGATGGATATGGTAAAAAGATAGGATATAATAGCTACTCTCAACTCTTTTTCCTATCCCAACCAACTCATTGATGTCAAGCTTGTAGAGAAATACAAAATATGCACTAAGCCATTGTACAAGTATATACATTAATATTACTGCACTATGTGCTTGTTTTGTATTACCTTGTACTGTTCTGAGTATTTGTTCCTATTTCATATATATATTGTTCACCTTATAGCATAAATACTAGACATTTACCTCAGTTTTCATTTGTATTACAAGTGATTGAGATAAGCCAGTTGATTATTTCTTTATAGTCTTTCTAATTACTATAGGTTATAGGCCCCATATTACAGCTTAAGTCTCATAGAGTAAAGTCGAAAGAGAAACCTTGTATTAGGGTTAACACAAAAAAACTCAATAGAGTTTCAGTTAAAAAGTGTTATCACATACCATCCAATATTTATATACTTTCTACTCTTCTAGCATAGATTATACTCTATTCTAATCACTCATCAATCTGAGGATCAGACTCTATACTTCTAATAGAGTTCTGAATAACATCCTTTATGGTATCTAACAACCTAGAGTATGCATAGCAGTAGAATATTATTATATTACTACTTCTGTATTTAAGAACATTATTTATCATGTGCTATTTCTCAGTCTGATTATCAACTGGAATTATGCTATACTCACACCTATTTGTTTAGACTCCCATAATCCAAAATTGTAACCACACAATATATAGGCTAGGCATAATATTATCTGTTGAAGCCAAGATTGAATTATCTATATAACATCACTTCTGGCTTCTTCCAAAACTTAACTTGCTAAGTTACCTTTTGATCTCTGTCTTTTATACTATCATTTCAGATGAACCCAACAAGTGTGAATTGCCTCTAATAAGTGTTTACCTTAGTTAATAATGTTAGAAAAACAAAAGATTGAATACTATTTTATTTCCCTTTTCTTTTCTTTTCTGTTCCTCTCAGTCTATTCTATTTTTAGAACTAGGGTTAGAGACCAGTGGAATGTCATAGGTTAAGATCACACTATCACACAATCATGTGCCATGATGAAAATAGTAAAAGGTTCAGAATGATGATATTATAACAATATGTTATATACATGGTAGCCTTAAGGCAGATATATAGTTATTTAGGGCAGGCTAAAAGTAGTGTACAAACCAGTAGTCTGAGATATATATAATAGACAATCCTGTGTAGAGTTCTCTATTGAGTTCTCTTGTGTTAATCCAATACAGAATTCATTTGCTTGACCAACTTTAAGATCTTGAGCTTGTAACAAATGGTTTATGTTATAATAAATCTAGCCTATTCTAAAGAACATGTAGTATGATATCATTATTCCATAATATTTTGTGTTTATCTGTGATATATGATTATGTAACCATGACTTATGACCATGACTTGTGTATTATAGTATACTTAGACTCTGACATTTTATTTTAATTTTCTTTTATTTTAATCTATTTTTCTTGATTTGATTTTCTTTTGATTTTGATTTTCTTTTTTCTTTTGGACAATAAAGAGGCACATAATTGTGGTCACATGACAACTATGTCATAAGCCTAGAACATTATAGAAAGAACTAGAAGGAATAATATTAAGATATATGTTTATAATATATTAACCTTATAGATAATACATAAATTTTAGGGCAGGGTTATTTATTGTTAGCATGGACCATGTGTAAGCAGTATATATCATGTAGGAATACATCAGGAATTTTCTGTCAAGTTCTCTTGTAATTCTCATAAGATACTTTATTTATAAGTTTACTTAAGAGGTTTATTAGTTGTCTTGACTAGTGGTTGTCACAATATTGTGACTGTGACATGTGGCAGTTTTTGACATTACATTAACTTTATTTTTTTATTTTAAATCAACAATTTATTACATAAGATATAGTAGTAAACTATAGTATTTACAACATAACTACTTTAATATTAGTGAAACTACTATTAAGCAATATCTTTATGGAAGGAAAACACTTCTGGATTGAACTTGAGGAAAGTAATGATATCTTTCAATAAATCCCTTTTGGGATTCCAGTAATTTTTAAAATACCTGCAACCATTTAGAATGTGATTTATTGATTTGATCAGAGTCTTCATATAGACAGATAAAGGATTCTTTAGGAAAGAACCTGAAGTGATATTCACTGATTGGAGCATGATTTGTAATTGCTCTAGTGACATGCACATTTAACATATTTGAATGTTCAAAATGTTTAAGCCAAGTACTATCTTTTGAATAAGTAGGCCTAGTGGGTAGATTATTGTCATTGTTTAAGTCTAGAAAGTTCTTCTTGTAATATAATACTTGAAAATTTATTTGCTAGTTTTTTAAAAGTGAATCATATTCTTCTTTCTTGCTAAATTTCTATGAGAACTTGTATATAAAAATAGGATCAATTTTCAGCTATTTGGTTTTTTTGTCAACTACTGAATAAAGAGGCCACTTGTCACTGCTAGGGCAATTCTAGAATGCAATGGAGTTAATAGAGCTTTCATTAAAGAAGGCTCTGAGATCTCAAGATATAGTAATAGAATACAGTTAAAATAAGTAGGTAAACAAATTAAAAATACTATTATGATCAATATCTTATGTATTATAGGTGGTTTGCTTATGGACAACAGATGTTGGGATTTCTTTCTTATGACTCAATGATTGGCTGTACCATGTGTTTCCTTTATATATAATCAGTCAGCATCTCATGTAGTAGTAGAGACTTTCTCATATTTTTTTCATTCATATTATATATATTCCTTATAATCTCTAGATATATATAGCTGTAGATAATATCCTGTATTCTTATGCTTTACCAATTAATCATATCTTCTCTTCTTTACTCAAGTCTTGCCTAAGTTGTAACCTAAACTAAGCTTAAGATTATAACAGATCTGTCTTGCAGCTGGTATGGTATCTGTAATAACAATGATATATTTAGCATTTAGAATCTAAATAGCTTGGTTGATTCCACATCTAATCAGAAATAGTTCTACTTTAGTGGAAGTGGTATTCATCATATAATGAATTGTTTTAGCACAAATGTTTCAACTATTATTATATATATAAAATTGAAGTTACAATGTTATTTTTGATATTGGCATCAGAGATGATGAGAACATTTTTTGTCAGAGAATCCCAAACTCTGAACTCCAAAATCTCAACACCAGAGTTTGTCAAGTCCAATATCCACTCATAATGCCATAAGGTTTATCATACTTGTTCTAGTTCTTTGTCAACCAATCTCCAATTACTACAAACACCTCCATAATCATTACCTCTAGTCCCTGGTTACTCTTAGATAAGTACTTGTTACTTCCACGTATTATTCTAGATACTTTTATCAAGTGCCTAACTATTTGGGCACTATCATTCCTGGATTGGTCAGCATTGTTCTGCTAGATGAGAATACATCCTAGAGTATTTAGCAGAGCTACTACCTTCAGGAGATCTCATACTGTTCTCTTAAGTTCCTTCTGAAAGCAAACTTCATAAACTCCACAGACTTTTATCAGTTGTCTTAACAGTTTTTGAGTTTGAAAGGGATTAATCAAAGATTTTGTTGAGGTTATTTCAATGAGCATTCTTGACTTCTGCATCCTTGCAGTTCACTATATGAAAGGAAAATTAGTCAGGGAAATTATCTACTAATCAAAAGCTTGGAGAAAGTTCTCTATAAAGTCTGTCAAATGAAGGGAATTCTTCATTTAATCAATTGTTAGTATTCACTATTAAACTCCTGATTTTGGAGCATTGTTTGTATATAAGATGACCTATAGAAAAACAATAGAGTTTAGTCTTATTAGCATAATGTTCATCTAGAAGAGAGTTTAAAGCATATTATTGCAATAAAAACACTACTCTCAGATGATGTCTCCCACTGATTTTATTGAGATAAAGGTGAATAGAAATGAGACTCACTATAGCCTCAACTCCTTACAATAGTGAAGTGTGAAAAGTATCTGTGATCCATAGTACTACTCTTTATTGTATTTTTTTTAAATCTTTGAAAGAATAGAAGAAGAATGCTCTCTTGTAATACCACAATTGGAAACTATTAAGTATAATATAGAGTAGTTGTATGTGCAAAGGCAACAAACCTCTTGTGAAATTTCCCAATATTTTCATGCCTTTAATGGTGGACAGAGCTTTGTTGGTGTAAAAGTAAATGTGTTGACAGAAAGAAAGTTTTCTGTCAAAAATAAAACCTAAGTATCTCTACTTGTCATTTGGTCACAAAAGAGGTCCTCCTGATAGTCTGAGATCCAATAGAGAAGGTTTGTAATTCTTTGTTGATCTAGAAAAATGAAAGACCTTCAATTTGTTATATTTGGTCTTGAGACCAAAAAGAGAAGAAATAATACCATAACTACAAAATAAATTTTTGTTTGATTTCTCATAACTTTTATCCTGAGAAATGAAGAGACTATCATCAATGAATAAAAGAATGGAAACAGAAATAGGAGATAAAAGATTTTTCATTCTGTTCTCAAAAATATGAAAGATCAAAGCAATATAAAGTACAGATAAAATAAGAGAAAGGGCTGAACCTTGACCTACATCTTTATATGCTCTGAAGAAAGGAGAGATAAAACTATTTCATACATATTGGGTTTGTCTATTAACTAGATAATTAGAAAAGAAAATAGAAATTCTAGAATTGAATCCTACTTTGTCCAAAATCAACAGGAGAAGATAGTGATCAAGTGATGGGTAGAAATGAGCTATATTAAAAGCTAGTGTTTTTATGTGCAGACTTTTTGTCATATCCCAAACTCTGAAACATGTCTGAGACATGTTTAACTTCAATACGACATCAAATCCCCATGGATATTTGGTCTTATTTGTATCCAAAACTCCATCGGTAGTTTGGTACTTTATAATAGACTTAATTCCACCAAAAGTCTGTGGTTATTTCACTTTATTTAAGTCAAAATCCATGGCCATATTCATCTGTATCCATTGCCTAATTATCTCCTTCAAACTCCACAAATTTACTCAGAATTTACGCAGAGTTTTCCCCTCCCCAAATCTGAACTCCTATATAGTGTTTTACTAATGAAACACTTGCTTAGAGATCTGTTTTAGTTACTCCTTTTGTTATGTTATGTATTTAAGGCTAGTAACCCCTTTGTAGTAGCTAGCCTGATAATCAACTAAAATTTGACACTAAATCTCCGGTGTCAATGGTGATGTGCTTTACTTCTCTCCTTATAACTCCTTACAAGATCAATCTCTGAAATTGCGACCATGCAGCTTGTAAGAGGCACAACATATAAGTTGAGGCCAAGGTCGTTCTGGCAAGTCTGCATCACTGAGTTCATTGCAGGAGTTTCTGCACTCTGTGCATGTCCGAGCCAACTCTGTAGACTTTCATCCTCAAGTGTGAACCAAACCTAACACTTTTTATCTATCTAGCATATATTAAATAGGTTAAGTATAGCCCTACATCTAGAGTAGAGTATTTCTTCAAGCCTCTTAATTGGTGTGGATGAACAAAATTGAAGGCAATTGAATAGATTTGGAGCCTTTTGCTAATGAATTTCTCTATAAGTTTTCCAAGTGTGTTGAGAAGGACAATATAGTAAAATATTTTTGGAGAGTTGTATACTAGGTTATTTGGTTTGGAGATAATAATTGCTGTTAATTTCTTGAAATGTAAAGGCTAATAGCCAAAATTAATACAAAAATTAGCAATATTGACAAAATTAGTAATGCATTTATTGTTGGTCACCAAAACCTTAAGATGGTTCTAAGAGATGTAATCAGGTTCTAGAGTGGATAAACTACTACATTTTTGATGGTATCAGTAATTTTGGCTTTAGAAAATAGTGGCTACTCAGATTGAGGTCACAAAAGGATTCCATCAAGTAAACAGAAGTTAATATGTTGATCTTAAGCAAAATTGAAAGTTTGATGAAGAGCTTGCCAAAGATTGTCTAGTTTAATGTATGGATGCCTATTGAATTTGATGGCTTTTGTGGCTGGTAGCTTGTATTTCTTGACCCAGTTTATAAGATCCCACAGCCTCTTGTTCTTCAATGCAATTTTTTGAATTTTTTCATCAAAGAATGATCTTTTGGTTCTTTTAACTATCACCTTATTTTCTCCTGTCAGATCTTGACCTGGATGTGTGATATGTGGACAAATCTCTACTACACTCCTTGTTCCACCATCCTTTAGAATATTTAGTAATATTGACACATTTTGAATACTTAGTCCATAGATTTTCTATAATAGATGTGAATTCTTGTATTATTTTTTCTAGTGAATTGCTATCTGAGATGTCAGTAGTATCAATATTATCCACTTTGTTCTTTAGCTTATTGACAAATTCTTTCTCTTTCTCACTGCTTTTGATAATGGTTCAACACTTACCTTGAATAAACTCTTCTTTTATAATGATGTTGACTGTTAAGAGAGTATGGTTGAAAGAACTTTGTAAGATTGTGTGAGTGTTGATTTCTTTGAATTTGCCTGAAGAAACATTGAATTAGATTCACTAAGGTTATCAACATATCTTGTGAGAACTTGATTGATAGGCATAAACAGTTCTAGATTAAAGGTATTAGTGACTTCTCTAAGAGTGTCAGTATAAGTTTAGTGGTGAGAATATGATGGGTCTTAGTTATTATTCCTGATGTTAAAGTTTCTTTTTTTTAAAAAAAAATCAACAATTTATTACATGAAATGCATAGGCAGACCGTGGTAGCTACTTCATAACTACTTACAAAAGAAATCAAACAACATGGGACTAAAGACAAGAGAAAAAGAGACAAGACCAAAACAAGAGGAAAAGAAAAAGTCTATTAAAATATTTACACTAAAGAGTCAGAAAAAGTGAATGTACTCAGATTAGTTTCCAAAAACATGACAAAATGACTTAATGAGTCCTTTCTCAGATTCCAATAACCATTAAATCTACCACACTCATGAAGGATATGATGTCTTGATTCAATAGGATATAAGCTGTATAGACACTTAAATTCTTCCCTAGGGAAGAACCTAAGTCTGTATTCACCAATAGGAGCATGATTTGTAATAGCTCTTGTAGCATGTGTACATAGTAAGTTCGAGTGGCCAAAAGTTTTGAGCCATGATCCACTTTTGACATATAATAGTTTGATAATATTATTGTCATCATTGAGTAGGTCCAAAAATTGGTTTCCTTTTGAGATCGGAAGCTTGGAATGTCATTTTCCAAACTTTTAGAATGTCATTGCTTTTGCTTTTCTTACTAAAATCCCATAACATTTTGCATGGATAGAGTGGAGTTGGGTTAAAGGTCTTAGTTTCTTCATCAACCTCATTGTAAAGATGCCATTTAAGATGGCTTGGACACTCCCAGAACTCAATGGAATTGTTTTCATGGTGTTCAAAGAAGCTATAAAGATTGGATAGGATGGTAGCTAACTGAATTTGGTAAGGGTGGACAGACAGTTCGAAGATTTTTCTAGCTACATGGATGGAATTGGCAGCAACAATAATTTTGGACATGTTGTCAAAATTTGATGTCTGGTTGATGCTACATCTGATAGCAAAGAGTTCTGCTTCAGTGCTTGTAATGTGAACTGCATGGTGGATCATCTTTATAATCAGTCTGTTGTACATGTGTATATGTAATATCAATGTAGCAACATTGTTCTTGATGCTTGCATCTGAAGCTATGATGGTAGTGGAAGGGGATAATGGCATGAATAGAGGGAGTGCAGAGTTGTGAATCCATGAGGAAGCATACAAGGTGATTAGGAGGTAGTTTGTATGCTCATAACTCTGATCTTCCTCCAAGTTTTTGGAGGTGGAGTTTAATAGGAACAAGTCCAGCAATGGCTTTGATACCATATGATGGGAAGGTTTTGAAGGTCCCTAAGATCTATATTGCTGCTTTTCTCTGTATCTTTCCTAGAGCCTTCAAGTGATATATCATTAGAGCTCAGTTATAAAACCACAGCTAAAATCTGTAAAGTGCAATGGGGAGAATGCACATCCTATACAGGAGTCATTTCTGAACAGGATTGATACCATGATTTGAATTTCCGAGAATTTTCATACATTTAACAGTGGATATTGATTTGTTCGCATAAAAGTTGACATATTGATGGAATGTTAACTTTCTATCAAAAATGAACCCAAGGTACTTCCACAAGTTGTTGGGTCATAAGATAGATTCTTCTAGTAGAGAAAGATTGAGAGAAGGCAGGTTAAAGATGCCTTGGAATCTGTTAAAATGAAAAATTTCAGTTTCGGAGTGTTTAACTACAAAACCAAATTTTTCAAGCAAATTGGTCAGTACATTGTAACTACAGAAGAGATGACTGTTAGAGATGTCAAAAGGGTTGCTTTGAGAGATATAAAGACCATCGTCTACAAATAAAATGATAAAAATTGGGATTTTTAGATTTTTTAATTGGTTTTCTAAAATATAGATAAACAGCAAAAGATAAAGGGCAGATAAGATAGGAGAGAGCGCAGAACCCTAGCCTACTCCTATATTGACATTGAAAATAGGGAACATGAATATTATGGGACACTTAAATACTAACAATTTTTCTTTTTCTTTTCTTTTCTTTTCTTTTATTTTTCTTTTGGATGATGAAAAGGCACATGACATTGCAGTCACATGACATGTCACATGATATGACATCATAGGCCTAGAACATGGTAAAAGGATCTAGAAGATGATAACAAGGCATATGTATATAACATAGTGGCCTTGAAATGAATATAAGGATGAAGCATGGATATGAGGGCAAGTCTAATTATTAGTAGCATGAACCAAGCATGTTTTGTATATATAGAACTCTAATTTAGCAGATTTCTTGTCAAGTTCTCTTGTGAACTTCCCACATTATATTCATTTTAAGAGATTTACTCACTTGTGTGATCATTTGTCATTGAGATAAGTGGTTGCTACAACAATAAAATTGTTCCAGAAATAATTAGTTTTTCTGTCAATGAGATAATTGGCAAAGAAAGAGATGATATAATGATTGACAGATGATGAAAAGTATTAACAGGAATAATTGATGTTGTTAAGTCTGAGGTCTAGCCCTCAAACACAGAGGTATATATACAAAAGAGTGATGGTCCGTGTGCAAGCTGTTGCCATCACATGATCAAAACTTGTACCTGATGGGAGCTGTCAGCTGTCAGGCTAATTTTAGAAGGTAACTAATTATGTCACTACATTGATATGCTTGTATCTTTATAAATACTAATCTCTATATAATAAGCACTTTCCAATATAAGTTCAATTGTGTAAATCTGTTCAGCAGTTCATGAGATATTAGCAGACAAAGCTTTTACAGCTACTGATGGCCTGATATCTCAGTCATTTGTTGTCGCTTTTGTATCTCCCACATATGTGCGGATAGCCCTCATTTGGAGTTTTCCAGCACAACTTAGTTTGTGAAAATTAGTCTACTAGTTGTGAAGATACAAGCTGAATGAAGTTTGTGACATGATATGGTTGTCAAATCCTGTTTTCTTCATGATGAGGGTGAGGAGACAATGATTTAGTAATGGGAAGAATTGCACTATGTCGAAGGTGAGAGTACTTGTTGACAAGTTCTTAACCTAACCTGTTCAAATGATATGAGTAAGTGCTATACCTACATTAGTTGTGGATTTGAACTTTAGACCACCAAGTTAGCTAGGGTAGATAAAGTCATTAGCTGCTATGATGAATTGGAGTCTCTCTCTGATTACTTTCTCGATAAGTTTGCCTACTATGTTGAGTAGAACTATAGGCCTAAAATATTTTGGCGAGTTGTATAATTTCTTGTTTGGTTTGGGGATTATAACAGTCATAGATCTTTTGAAATGTAACAGCCAATATCCTAGCTCAATACAAGCATTAGTGATATAGATAATGATACCAAGGCATTCATCATCTTTGAGGATAATCTTGAGGTGACTCTACAATAACTTGTCTGGTCCAGGTGCAGAGATGTTGTTGCAATTGGCTATAGTGATTCTAAACTCTTCCTTTGAAAATAAGGGCTAAGGGGAGGTCAGTTTTTCAGATATTTCATCAAGGATCTTAACATCAACTTGACGATGGAGAGCTGTATTGAATGTGGAATGAAGTGCATTCCACAAGTTGTCAATATCGAGACATTGTTGATCATTGTACTTGATGGCTTCAATGGTAGGTAATTTGTGTTTATTGACCCAACTCATGAGCTCCCAAGACCCTTGTTTTTTGTTAGTGATTTCTTGAATCTTAACATCAAAGAATGATCATTTGGTGGTTTTGACTTTGTTCTTGAATATTTTCCAATTTTCAAGACTTCATGTTGTCCTATAGTTACTCAACACGATACTACACTCCTTGTTTCACCAACTCTTGGACTGTCTCATGATATTGTTTACTCTTCATGCATTTTCAATTTTGGAAGCAAGCATGTTGGTGATGAATTTGAGTTTGTTGATATTGGACAAATCATTGATGTTGATGTTCTTAATAGCATATAAAACATCATTAATAAAGCTTTCTCCCTCCTCGCTATTTTTTACAATGGAGAACTTTGATGAGACGATGTTTTCTTCTGTGATGGGAATTGTCACAGTGAGAGGAGCATGATCCAAAGAGAGTTGCCAGTCTGGATGGATGGAGTGGTTATTGAGTTCTGTCAAACCATTTCATAAAAACATGAGATCAATAACTGAGTTTGCTCCACTATTTGTGTCTGAGATGTTAAAGTCTCCTGTTATGATAAGAACATTATTTAGGTTTACCTCAATATTCTTTAGATATTTCATGACTATTTGTTGATTGTCTGAATAAATGATAATAATAAAGCAAGTAATGCTGCAATTAAAGAATAATATAAGATTGATATCTCTATGATTGGTAATGTTCTTTCTAAGCAAGAATTGTAACTGGAAGAGTCTTGTATTGATATATGTGATGACTCTTGGATGATCATTTGCATTAACTGATTGTCTTGAAAACATAATCTATAACAGATAACTTTGTCTTTTTCAGATAATGAGCAAGAAATAGTTCTGGTGAGATATCATGGAGATTTTTGAATAAAAATAATGTTAAAATTTTCATTATTTTCTAGAATGATGTTATTGAGGACATATTTCTTTCAAATGTTCTATAAAAAAAATAGGTTTTCAAAAATAATAGACTTACACTGCTCATAACTGAGTAAATTTATTTGCTTTTTTCTTTATGAAGCTTCTGATACTTCTTTGAATGCCATTTATTATTGAATTGGTGTTTCCAGAATAGACATGTCTTACTATCTACTTGATGTTCCCCTAAAAGCATTCTTAATTTTGATTATTTCATTGATGTTGCTTTTGAATGCTTGAGTATATGATTTGTTATTTGATAAAGATTTTGTTTTTGATACTTGGATAATCTTGAAAAATTTGGATTTCTCCAAAATACTCTTGCTTGGCCTGGGTGGGATAGAAAGTGGGATCCTTGAGATATCTGCTTATTTACTCTTAGACAATTTTTTAAACAAGGAATTGCTTAAGAGAATCTTGTTAAATTATGTAGAAATGTACTGCCTGAAAGATTTGTTGTTATTTTTGGTTGTTAGTTTGTCCCAACCTGCTTTATGGATTGTAGATAGGAATTTCCATACTGCAGAGCCAAATTCAGTGATTTACAGAATGTCTTTCTATCATAAAATGAACTACTTACTTATTTGTGATATCTGAACCTTGAGTACACTCTCAGAGGTTTAGAAGTGATTTAGAAGTTCAATAATAATAACAATAATAATTAATATCAATACAGATAATAAAGGATAAAGATTGACATAAATTGATATTGTTAAGTCTAAGGTCTAATCCTCAGACACAGAAGTATATATACAAAAGAGTGGTGGTCTATGTACAAGCTGTTTCTGTCAAAGTTAAAAGTAGTGGACTCTATTTATTTTTATTTTTATTTTCTTTTGATTTATTTCACATTTTCTATTTTTAGAACTCTAGGGTTAGGGTTGGAGTAATGATTGGTCACACAGTCACATCAGTCACATCTGATAGTGTAATCACAACAATGATCACAGAACACAAGAGAAAGAAGTAAAAGATTCTAGAAGAAGTGATGTTATACAATATGAATACCACATGTTAACCTCATACCTAATACATGGTGGTTTAGGGTAGAGTGCACAGTAGTTAGCATGGACCATTGGAATAGGTATATAAAGTAGTCTACTTTGTATAGAGCTCTTTATTGAGTTTTACTCTAATACAAGAGTCTTGTTCTTTTATCCAACTCTAAGAATTTAAGTTCATAACAGTTTCCATCACATAATCAAAACTCATACCTGATAGGAGCTGTCATCTGATATAACAGATATCAGGCTAATTTTAGAAGGTAACTAATTATGTCACTACATTGAGATGCTTGTATCTCTATCAATACTTATTGTTATGTAATATACCATATATCATCAGGAACAGTTTGATGAGCACTTTTCAACACAAGTTTGATTGTGTGAATCTGTTCAGTTGTTTATAAGATATTAGCAACCAAATATATTACAGTTACTGATGATCTGATATCTCAGTTGTTTATTGTTGCTTTTGTATATCTCATATATGTGCAGATAGCCACCATTTAGGCTTTTCCAGCACAACTTAGTTTGTGAAAATTGGTCCACTGGTTGTGGAAATACAAGCTGAATGAAGTTTGTGACACTTTTACAGTCTTGTCTTCTACTTTTCTTTGTTTAATAAATGACACCTTCCTTAGGAAAGAACATGTGATGTTTTTAGCATCACTGTCCAAGAACCTGTTCATTCCAAAAAGAGAAATTGGACAAAAACTACGATCCAACAATTGTGAGTTGGCAGGCTAGTTTATCATATATAAGATTACTGATGGTTTGATGTTTTAAGGCATACTTGTGTTGTTGGTTTCAGATATATAGTGTACATACATGTATTTGACCTCAGGAACTATGTTAGTCAAATTAACCATCCTCTTCTTTGCTATTGCACAGAAGAGTAAAAGGCTTTGAAGATTTTCATTTTCAATCTGGTCAGCCTACATAGGATTGTTGGCTAGAATTTAAACTTCTCCTGCATAATCTATGAACTATGCATCAGAGTGAACAGATGACTTCTTGGAACTTTTAGGGCTCAAAGACTTTGACTGATATCTGGGCATGTCAATATCAATATTGATTTGTTGAGTAAGACTATATTTTTGTTGATAGTTTTGAAGATTTGAAGATAGAGGAAACAATGTATTTGCTAAGTCTCTACTAGACACTACCATACAAGATGGTGGTATGAGAGAAAGAAGCAATTGACATCACACTAACCTTAACTCTAAGTTCAAAATAAGAAATGAAAATGAAAATAATAGAGTCCACTATCTTCAGCTCTGACACTGGGGTGTCACTAACTATTGCTAAATCTACAGATTGTTATTGATATACTTATGATCAATATCTGCCACCATGAGTGATGTGTTGCTTGCCACTATGCCTATGCTAGAAAAATCAGGAGCAAATTGGGTGATATTCCAATTAGGCTTCCAGATGGTTGTTGAAGGAAAGGGTTTGTGGGGCCACTACAATGGAAGCAAAGTTCAGCCAACTACTAGTAGCTTGCCTACAATGACAGTTTTTCCCTCTACCTCAGCTACCTCAGCCACCTCTATTGTATCCTCTCTTACTGCCACTTTGTTTACATTCTCTACTGCTCCAACTGTCCTATTTGAGACTGTCACTGAGGTTCTTGAATGGGACTGAAATGAGAGCACAGCAAAATCACTCTTATTCCAATAACTGACTAATTCAACATTAATGGTCATAGGCAGAAAACAGTCAGCTGCATAAATATGGGCAGCTGTTATGAAGGAATAATGTATATGAAGGAAGAAAAGGAGAAATTGAGATATTTTATCAAGTTTTTTATACATTTTTGACACTCTTGATATTGAACTGGTTGGTAGACATCAGAAGATCACCTGCTTGTGACATTTTAAGGGGACTAGGTTGAGAATTTTCGAAGCGATAATAATAATAATAATAAAGATGATCACAATAAGCTTGCTATCTTATTATTCCTGAAGCATGAGTTAATTATAATTCTGTATTCAAGTTCTTATGAAGGTCCATGAGGGTCTGTGGACTAGGAATAAATATAACCCATCCATAAAAATATAGTGTTTGCATAAATAGAAAATGCTATGGTATCAATATAGAACAGTCTCACACACCTCGCGCAGGGACAGCAACAAGAAAGCACAATTGATGACAGAGGACAATACTCACAAAAATGCGTGGGGTAACCATTACCTTTCGAAGTAAAAAATCCAACAGTGCTTTGAGAAAGACTCGTTACTGCTCCCACGCTCACAACTTTGCCGTGCTTCTGACATACCTGGGCGCAGGTCATATTCCCACCTGATTTAAATCATGAGGCAATGGCAGCTGCTTCTGTAATTGCTTGTGTCATGACTTTGTTCTTGTTCTTGTTCTTGTCAATCAACATCCTACGCTCAGCGAAATTGCTATCCAAAAGTTGTATCAATGGCACAACCAAATGAATCTACTATGAAACGTGCCATCCGACTTGTCGGTGAATGCTATTCTATCCATAGGCTCAATCCATCAGTAGACTCAAGTAATTGCTTTTACTTCCAGAATTTATCGGAGAGCTCAAACATCGATTTTCACACTCCTTCATTATCAAGTACTCTGACAAGGGGGATAGTTCTAGTCCTCTTCAAGATACAGAAGGGAAACTAGGGAAAGAAATCAACGGCGAACATCATTTAAAGTTGAAAAACAAATGGTGAGTTGAGCTTCCTGTGTGCAGGTAGTCCTAATTTATCATGTGGTGTAGTATTCTCAAGGAAGGAAGTGACCTGAATATTGAAATACACAAATATTCTCGACGAGAGAAATACCTTGGTATTATGCACGACAACAAAGACAATGTCCCGTGTAGAACTAGCATCAAGTTTGATGATTTATGGAAACACCTGGTTTCCGAAGAACAGGAGGGAACCAAATGTGAGTCGGTCTTTCCTTCGATCACTCTTGATTTTCCTCAGCGTGCTTCAGCCAACTTCAAGGTGGAATTTGAGAATCCAATCCAAGGATTACACATCTGTGTCGTTGCTGAGGTACGCTATTCTGACCGCTACCAGCATGTATATCCTCGGCTTAAGTTAGTCATAGGCCCACGACTGTGACTTGAGCGCGCTGTGTGCACAAATCAAAGCCACAATGGAGAGCTTGAACAAATTCAGACCCACTTTGGATCATCTCGGCCCTGCAAGAGATGTTGTTGAAATGATTATGGAGTTAGGAAAGCCTTTAAGCGGGGTAAATCATTGTTGACTAACACGTGTGCCCGTTATCTGACTCGAAATAGTTGAATTCTATAGCGTCGAAAGTGTTCGATTGCATCAATTTCGTCTACGAAGTGGGCCATTTTTCCTTCTTTCGACACTGATAGTGTAACTAATTGACTTTCAAGCATTTCAGTACCCAAGAAGAATCTCACGAGGGCATGAAAAACCTTGCAAAAAGCATGAGCACTCTAGCTGGCCAACTCAATCGGCTCAAGCAAGTTCCAAAGTCCGACGAACTGGGTACCACTATCAGTGAATTTCCTGGAATGATGAAAGAAGTGGTGGATTTTATTTGGAAGTGGCTCGAAAATTGGACGCGTACGTATCAATTCATCTGAGATGGATCATTTGCTGAATCTGTAGCCCCAGTCAAGTACATCCTCGTTGCTGCTCAAAAGGGCAAAGCCATTGAATTACGGGACAAACTAGATGCTTTTGTGGATAAATTCGACCGAGATCTTCTTGTAGAAATCCGAGTAGGGCAAGGTCTGGCTTCTGTTCCTATATTCATTGTCCAAGTTGTCTGACTCGTGGTACCAGATGCCATAGCAAATAACATTGCAAATATTCAAGGTGGGTTGTCTATGATTCCCGGTTAGCATTCATGTAATGATAATTTTATATCAGGAAAGGCAAAAGCAGACGCAGAGAAGAAGGAGTTGGACGATTTGGTGATCGCCCTTGGGAGGAACAAGCTCCAGATGCGCAAATCATGTATGGAAGACACCCGTAATGACATCCTACAAACGATTGAATCCGAGGTCAAAAGCGTCGACGGCCACAATATGATTTGGATAAGGGGATCTCCTGGTGTTGGGAAATCTGCCTTGGCAGCTAGTATTTCGACTCGACTGGAGGACCAGGGTCGACATGTGATATCATTCCGATTCGACCGCACACAATCTACCACGATCACTACCGATGCCCTCTGGCGTGTTGTCGCTTGTGATCTTGCCCGCTTGTACCCTTCCTTTCGCCAATACTTGGTGAAACATAATAAACAGCATAGCTCATCCGATATCGATCGCCTTTTCAAAAACCTCATTGAGACGCCATTATCTAGCCTGGGTGATGTTTCGTGTGAGGAACTTCCGGTGATTGTAATAGATGCATTGGACGAGTGTGGTGGCCTCAGGCACGACTCATCTGCAAAGGACGATTATGAGGACCTCTTGCGCACGCTCAAGCGTTGGGTTCAGGTGGATCACTTGAAGAAGTTCAAGCTGGTCATTACAAGCCGACCAGAGGATGCTATCACCAAAATGTTCCCCGACTCCGTCAGCACACATGTCAATATTCCCTCTGGCAGTGAAGTCAAGCCGGAAGACAGTGCCTCTGATGACATCCGTGCATTTCTCAAGTCACGACTCAACAAAATGGCCAACGAGTCGGGGTTGCAAGATGCATGGGTTATGAAGGCTCTTAACTTCCTGGTTCCTCGTGCTGCAGGTATTTTTATATGGGCGACAACAGTTGCCGGATTCCTCGAACAGAATCCTGAGCCACGGTTTGGCATTCTTGAAGAGGGATGGCGAGGGGATAATGAAGAGGGGTTCGACGATTTGTATTCCTTGTACTCCACAGTCGTCAGAACATCGTTTGAAAAGGTTTACAAGAAAGAAATCGAGGGGATCACCTCTGTAATGGGCGCAATGATTTTTTCCAAGGAACCACTCAACGACGATGCGCTTATCGTGCTTCCTGGAGTCAAGAGTCAGAACGCGTTGCAGCTCGTCCGAAGAGGTCTTGTTTCTGTGATTGATTCTGGTCCCATCCTTCATTTTCATCATCACTCATTTGAGGACTTTCTCCTCTCCCCCTTCTTTAAACAAAAACTACGCACGCTTTCAGCTGTCCAAGATCGAGACCGTCATGAACGTCAGCTCGCCGTGCTATGTTTGAACACCATGGCGTCGTCAGCCCTCCATTTCAATGTATGTGGCTTGAAAACTTCGGACATAAGGAATAGGGATATTCCAGCTGCCGACAAATTCGCTAACTCTCATCTCCTTTCATATTCATGTCAATTCTGGGCGGACCATCTTGTTCGCACCCCATGTGAGCAGACGCTGATGGAGGTGGTTCAGTTTGTGATGTACGAGAAGCTACTTTTCTGGATGGAGGTGATGAGCGCTTCAGGAAGAGTTTATGAGGCAACTCTGATCTTGAAGAGGGCACTGGCATGGCCTAAATTGAAGGCATGTTGTTCGCTTGCTTGTCATGGCACCTATCTCATGTTGGCTGGTTAGACACTCGACCCCAATAACGAACTGACCATTTTTATCCATGATACCCTCCGCTTTGTTTCGGCATTCATAACTCCTATTTCAGAAAGTGCCCCTCATATCTATTTGTCTGCCCTCCCCTTTGCACCTGAGCACTCACTTGTTGCCCAGAAGTTCAGTTCAAGGTTTCCAAACACGCTAGCAGTGACTGAGGGCAGACCCGCTCAGTGGCCATCCACCCTCTTCACTGCCGAGAATGATAATGGTCCTGTGACATGTCTTGTCTTCTCGCCAGATGAAAAGATGTTTGCTTGCACATCAGATAGAAATTATATCCGTGACTCTGAAACAGGACATCTTATTTCGGGTCCATTTGAGCTTAAGTCATTTGGATATGGTGCCTGTTTCAGCCCCAATGGAACACATATTCTTGTTGAAAGTGATGATGGTGCAGTCGTCTGGGATATCGAGAGAGGTGAGGAGCAGTTTAGAATTGAGGGTCGAGATTTTGTTTTCATTCAGTGTGGTCGTTGGTGCGGCAGCATTGCATCGATCATTCAGATAGATGGATCTTCGATTCTAGTCAAGTTGTGGGATGTTGAAAATGGTACACCAAAGCCTAGCACACTATTCGAGGTGATGGGTGGCAGTGTCACCCAATTCTCTCCTGATGGGCAATTTCTGGCTATAGGAAGGGGGTCTGAGGATGTCATTGAATTATGGAATGTGGAAGATGGCAAGAATACTCGACGATTCCCGCATCCTCCTGGCTATCTTTATTCACTCCACTTTTCGCCGACCAGTGACATTTTGATGGCCGTATTTGAGGAACCTAAGCGCATTTGTGTGTGGCGATTGGATACACAAGAGATGGCATCTTTCAGTGTTGATATCGGATATGCTCCTCCAGTCGTTATACGTGCACCCCTCACCAGTCACCTTTATATCGCACGATATCACACCGTCGAGATATGGGAGGTCTCCATGACTAGCTCACACATGATCTTTAAAACAAAGCTTCCAATCACTTCAGAGATAACGAGTATTTGCCCATCACGCGATGGCAACAAGATTTTAGTGGGAAGTTATGGAATTGTGAGAATGTGGGATGTGAACCTGGCGAGAAATCAGGCTGTCACTATGGACACTCAAGATGATGTGCGGAAATTTATCGCAGTCTCACCCTCCGGAAAGATGGTGGCCACTAAATCAACACGATCTGTCGAATTCTGGGATACAGTGACTTCAGAGGTTATCAGGCGTATGGATAATGAAGATGACATGAGGATTGCATTTTCGCCAGACGAGAACCAGGTAGCTGTTTTGTCCAATTCTCTCATCACCGTATGGGATGTCAATAACCCAGAGAATCGCCTCTCATTCGATCCCTGGCCCTCAGGAAGAGATGTCCATAATTGGGAGGTTGCCTTCCAGACCAGTGATCACGTGGTTATATGCGCTGAGCTGTGGAGGGATGATGATGATGACTCAGATGCATTACTCCAGGTTTGGCACGTGACAGATCCCACTCGCTTGTTTTCGTTGGACTTGAAAATCCCATACTCCTCAGACCTATGCCTGGCACCCGATGGCTTGACTGTGGTCATTTCCAAATATGGCATTTATTCCTGGAATCACGACATTGATCCTTTCCACTTTACCGATCAAGAACATCTCCTTGGGTATCCACGTGTGTACTCACCTGATGGGAGACTCTTCGCATGTCGTTCTCCCAAGGACAAGGACATCCGAGTATGGGACACGCAAACGGGTCAACTCTGCGGCAACCCCATAACCATGCCCGACAACGTGGACTCAATGGCGCTCTCACCTGCCCTGAACCACCAATCCCTTGGTAACCGACTCATCGCTATTCGTTGCTGGGACACAACAAGTCTCTTTGACGTCTACACCGGCTGTCTGTATGCTGAGTTTTGGAGTCAAGGACGTGACATGGCATTTATACGCGATGGAACAAAGCTGATGACCAGTGCTCCTCCACTCATAATCCGGGACACAGCCGATCTCATAGTCAAGCATCGCGATGGGTATAAGCTTAACCCGCGAGGCATGAAGGATGGGTGGATGATAGGTCAGGATAACGAGTCACTATTTTGGGTCCCAGTCGAACACAGGAATAATCTATGCCTCCTGCCTCAGTCTGAAACGATTTGGGGACGGTCAACCAAGCTGAACCTCTCTAACTTCAGGGACGGCAACAAATGGACAGAGTGCATTGACAAAGGGTGGTTAGAAGAACTGGAGGACAGGGAAAAGAAGATGGGAAGGCTGCTTCGGTGAGAACGCAAGAGGCAGAATCCATGATAGGACAGAACTGAGTTTCATTGAGCCATTTGTACCATAATGTTTGCAATGGGATCGTCATTGAACACTGCTCATCATGCCTGCTGTGTAGCACTCTTGAGATATCATATCGTCTCGAATCATGACACCCACACACACAGTAATCCACCAGACTGTGCGACAAGGAGCCAGCATATCAATCGACCCGCATACAAACACACCAGTGGCAGTCATGACAGACAACATCCAATGCCAGCCTTTGGGGACGGTGAATAACACAACTTCCCTGTGAGATGCAGAATCGCAAACCAAACAAATGGGTAGGCTCAAGCAGACAGCGATAAGCAAGCAATGTTTTATTTACATGATGCAACTACTCCAGGCCATATCAAATGAGCTGGCATAACCGATGATGATGAATGTTTCTGGCGCAGAGTTCTGTTTGCTGACGTTGACGTGTAACGACTGAAACAAAACTAGAGGTGAACTCAGGAATTGAGGATGGTTGGGGTGGGGTTGGAGTATAGGACGGCAATGCTGAGGGCGTCGGCCTCGGTTAGGGACGAAGAAAATTCCAAATCATAGTCTCATTCACTCACTACATTACAAACATGGCTTTGCCGGTGGATGAAGGTTCAAGTCGTAATTGAAGATAGACAAAGCAAAACGCATCAAGGAGAGTAGTCGACCAGCAGAATTTTGTTAGACGTAGTATAGCCAACAGTCAATGTAAACGACGTTTATCTCTGAACCTTGAAAAATTTGTCGTACGCACTCCTGCATCCCCTCGTTTAGTTATTCCAACAGATTTTCCTTCTGTCAAAACATTCATCTTCCTTCTTTCCCTGCAGAGACATGATATTAATTTGGTGAGTGATAGCAACTGACGATGGAGGCGGTAGGAATGATCAATTTCGGATTTTGAACGCATATTTAATATAATGCCCTATTTCCATCCGGAAACTGCCTAACAGCAAAATCCCATCAACTTTATGCATAGAATAAATCGGTGCAATACCTCAAGTCTCTCCACACACAGACTTGACTCGTTCCTGTAGTTGGGTCCATGGTGACAGGCGCTCCATTATTGTCTTGGAGAGGAAGAACATTGGCTAATGAATTGAGTGATGTTGCGTGAGTTCCGTAGAGGTTGTGGCATCCTCTGAACACGCCCTATAGACCTGTCGAAGCGACGCTTGCAAATGACGATGTTACTATTCCTGATGATGCAGTTGCTGGAAGTGGAAGACCAAAGAATAGAACCTACTGCGTACTGGGTATGATTCTGTCTTAGTTGTCAGTGCCAATGCAGCTTGGACGAGAAGACGGAAGGGTGTTGTTGATTAGACGGTGTAGTGTTAACGTTGATTGGTCTAAATTTCTTTCAGAATTTTCAAGGCTGGTTAAGAATAGGAGAAGACACATAACATAACTCTTCCGTTGTTGCTACTGATCAGATCACCTGACTCGGTGATAACACAGCCTAAACGCGAGATGCTACTGTAGCCAAGGCTTAGTACAGAGGATCGCAGAAGACGGGGGTATTCTTACATGAAACGAAAGAAATGTTGAAAAACATTGGCTATTGTGCATATATCCCGTGCTTCTCATGACCGGTGCGTATGATTTGACCCGTTATTTCCTCTGATCTTGATTTGTCAATTCAACTTCCTGTCACAGCACCCCGCATTTCACTACAATCCCGCTCCACCCATGCGTTGCGGTCTCCTCATCCATATACCCCACATTCTTGTGCCCCAATGACGCTTCATTTGTTCGGAACTTGCTGGACTCGGGTTGGATTGTTCTAGTGTTCCATTTGAAAGCGTTCTATTTCATCAGACATCCGCTCATGGTGCATTTATATTAAGGGTGCTATTGGGGGTGGGATGATTGCAGGGTGGGTCAGCCAGTACCTTGGACGGAGACTGACCATTGTGTGCGTGTTCTCTCTTCGTTGGTTCCTATTCCATCCTCTAGCTGTGCTTAGTATTTTCGTTTGTCTCATCGGAGGACTGGTTATCACCTTCAATCACAGCCTTCATTCCATTATGGATCTTCCCTACATCGTTTAGTGGTCTCTCCGCCGGCGCTTTTTGTATACAATTGGGTGTCGTATGTGTTTATTTTTAACTATTACTCACGTTGATATACTTATCCCCGGTCGCTGTAGATTCCGATTCAATTGGCTGAAATGTCACCACCGGCGTTTCTACGTTTCCTGGTGTGGCTGGTAATGTGCATGCTGTGTTTGTCTCTTTGTGTTTAGTCTGATTTTTATCAAATGGTGTCGTCCGCCCTCGGCACAAATTGAAGCCATGGGTGGCGATCAGTTAAGAATGACGATCACTGTGAATGGAGAAGAGAGGAATGTGCCTGATTACGTGACGGTAAGGAGCTAATCAACGTGACTTTCTGGGCCCCGAGTTGTGCGTCACTTTCCCCCACACGTGATTCTCAACTCCCGAAGGAACAAAACCGCATTTGAGCAAGGTGGAGTGAAGAGAAAGAAACAGTTAGTTGGTGGGAATATGTTTTGCGAGTACAACGGCATCCGTCTGTTGTAGGCTTACTGACCCAGGTAGAAGTGTAGAATTAGAAATCTTTTAATATAAGCCAGAGTAAAACCAGACTTGAGATGACAATAACTGACTGAGACAGCGAGACGATATTGACACAAGGTAAAAACCTTGGGTGTAATTTCCACTGCCTCTTTCGAAGTACATGGTCTGTAGGTCAAATTTTTATGTAGTTTTTAAAATTTTCCAATCATAAAAATGGAATGAAATAATATGAAATAAGATAAAATGACGGAGCATGGTGTGCGAACGCATGATTTTTTAATTCTAATTGGCTTACAGGGCATGAAAAGGGTGGATAAATATTTAAATAAGAGGCAGTTGCCTCCCACACATTGACTCAATAGTCTATTGTAAGACAGTGATCCGAGGGATCATATGCAGGTGGTGAAGGTGATTGAAAATGGTGGAGATGGGAGCTCAGCAGCGGAATCCTGAGCACTGCGAGAGTCCAATCTCTACAGGAGGCTGTGGTGAACTGGCCAAGGAAGACTCTGAGGACCATGGGGTGAATGACAAGATCACTGACAGTATAGATGAGAAGGAGTGCTCATCATCAGCAGAGGGAAGTAGTGTAAGCCTGACTGACACCTCATAATTTACTGTGATCTCAAACATGCATTTTTTGTGGTGAGCAACTGTTAGTTGGAAAATGGATATGCCTAGATTGCAGGCAAAGGAATCACAAGATGTGCTGGTCATCACTCTTGAAACCGGATCTTTACATCATCATCCATGGTATCTAGATTTCATCTCATATCTTTTTCTCAACCTCTTCCTCTTGTTTATCTGTCATGAAGATAACATGGTGGAAGGTATACCCTCTGAATAAGATCTAGATATTGGTGATGTATTGGGTTCAGTGCTCAAGTCAGAGACACTTTCCTGGAGGTGAACACCAGAGGTCCATCTGATGTCCAAAATAATTTTGATTGTATTGATATGCTTTACAAGTTCTGAGTTCCCACTTGGGTACAGGGAGGTGCTCAGATCATCTCTGTTAATAGGGAAGTCCTACCATGCTTAATTCATTATTTGAAACTTTATTGCAAGCTGTTGAGATATGTCTCTGATAAAGCAGAATCAGGGGCATTCATAGATGGCCAGCTTCTTGTTAGAACAAACAATATTACACTATATGCCAATTCAAAGAGATAAAAGAACAAATGGAGCTATTTGTTGTGACTTAAGGCTCAAAGTATTAAGCAATAAGACAACTCTTGTATTGAGTAACACAAGAGAACTCAATAGAGTTTCTAGTACAAAGTAGTCTACCTTATATACCCCTACTCATGGTCCGTGCTCACCACTGTGCACCCTACCCTAATGACCATGTGTATGACATGAGGTCAACATGTGTTATCCATGCTATATGACATCACTTCATTCCAGAACCTTCTACTCTATTCTCCCAAGTCTTGTGATCAGTCTTGTGACTTTACCATCAACTTGTGACTGATGTGACAGCATGACTGATAAACCCTAACCTGAGTTATTCTAAAAATAGAAAAGAAAGGAAAAATAAAAATAAAAAATAAAAATAAAGTGAAAAGAGAAAATAAAAAATGAAGTCCATCGTCAACGATCTTGACACTATTGCGATCACAAGGGAGTCTTGAACTTTGTTGTCAAACTCTGGTTCAACCAAACCACCACAATGTCAAGTTCACAAACAGTGGACTTAGTGTTTTCTTTATTTTACTTTTCATTTTTATTTTCATTCTGTTTTATTTTCTATTTTCTATTTTTAGAACAACTAGGGTTAGGACTGATCAGTCACGCTGTCACATCAGTCACAACCTGATAACATAGTCATAAGACAGATCACGAGACTTGGGAGAATTTAGTAAAAGATTCAAGAACAAATAATATCATACAACATAAACATCATATGTTGGCCTCATAGACTACACATAGTTGTTTAGGGTAGGGTGCACAGTAGTTAGCATAGACCATCTGTAGGACTATATAAGATAGACTAGTTTGTAAAAAAGAGTTCTCTATTGAGTTCTCTTGTATTACTCAATACAAGAGTTGTTCTATTGTCCAACCCTAAGGACCTTAGTTCATAACACACGGTTGGCCTGAGATACCCATCTGCATTCATGACAACCTGATCAGATAGACAAAACTGAATCCTATTTTATTCAGAAGTGGTTCAAGACTCAGCTAAAGCCCTCCTTGCAGCAAATAAGGGCAAATTACATTTTCAAGCCTGAAAAGTGGAGAGTCAACCTATCACAATGTCAGTCAAAGCATGTGAGATAAAATGGAAGTTGAATAAGAACACCACACCACCACCTCAGAGTCTTGTTACATATGTTGAGAATAGAACTATCAAGTGAGGCTTGTTCCATTTACTGCAGCCAAGTTGAGGTCAGGAGAGATGGAGATATGAAATCAAGTTTTATACCATTTATAAGTTTGTTTATATATTGATAACTAGGTTAACAGCATTGCTTCTTTCTCTCTTACCTCTGTGTCATCATTTTTGGATCACTTGGACCTACTGATGGAAATTGGTATATGCAGCCAGATATGATCAATAGATGCACATGGTTGGAAAAGTTTTATTCAGTAAATTTCCTCTCCTTGGTATATAAAATACATAATTCTTGTATACTGAAGTCCAACTTTTTGTGTTGGACTTCAGATATGTCTTATGTTACTAATACAATGGACTACATCTAATACAAAAAAATTTTTGTGTTAGACTCCAGCCTAACTGAAACAAGTCCATTATCATTATTCTGTTTATCACTCACATATTGACTATTGTAATAAATACTCATTAAGAGCTCAAACATCAATTATCATCATTATTGAGCTTCTTAATCACTCCTAAACCTCTGAGAGTATACCCAAGGTTCAGATATCACAAATGAGTAGTTCATTTTGTGATACAAGTACTCTGACAAGGTAAAGAATTCTAGTCTTCTTCAAGATACTGAAGGGAAAAGAAAAACATTGAGGGTAAACACCATTTGAAGCTGATAAATAAATGGTGAGTTGAGCTTTCTTTTCTATGCCCAGACAATACTAAATTATCATGTGTTGTAGTATTCTAAATGAAAGAAGTGACCTGAATATTGAAATACACAAATATTAATATTCTTGGCAACAGAAAATGCTTAGTCTTGGACATACCTCAAAGAGAAATTTTCTGTGTAAAGCTAGTATCAAGTTTGATGACTTATAGAAACACCTGGTTTCTGAGGCACAGAAGAAAACCAAATGTGAGCTGATATTTTCCTCTATCATTCCCAATTTAATCAAGATGCTTCAGCCAACTTCAAGGTAGAATTTGATAATCTGATCCAAGGATTATGTCTCTAGGTTATCTCCAAGATACACTATCTTGACTATTAGTATATTCCTAGTTGAAGTCAAGTTGTAGGCCTATAAATGCAACTTGAGCATCCTGGATGTTGTGACAACCACTAGTCACAAAGACTAATAATTACACAAGGTAGTAAATCTCTCAGCAGGATATCAAGTAAGGATCACAAGAGAACTCGACAAGGAGTTCCTACTGTATTGCTATGCTATTTATACTATTACATGTGGTCCATGCTATGACTACACTTCTACTGTACATCTTACCCTAAAGTCCATACATCATCCATAAGGTAGCAATGTGGTTAACATGCTCCTTGATATTATTATCTAGACTTTTCTAAACCCTAAACCCTTCTAGGCCCTTCTAGACTGCTCTAGGCTTTATAATGTAATGTCATGTGACTTCCAGGTCATGTGCCTTCTCTTCTCTCGCTGTAGACTAATAAAAATAATATTCTTCCACTAATATATAAGGAAATCTTTTCTCACACTTCTTTGTCTCATAACACTGGATGTGTAAATCAAGAGCACAATAGAGCAGTTAAACAACTTCAAACCTATTCTGACTTATCTTTGCACAACCACTGGTCTCAGAGCATTTCCTGAGTTTGGAAAAATTATTGGTAGGATAATTGAGACTATTAGAGAGGTAAATATTCTTTATAACTTTTGTTTGATCTCTTTGTTTGGGATTAATGAATATCTAGCTGGAAATACTGAAAATGTCACATGTTCTCTTCTTAGAATGGCTTCATTCATTAAACAACATTCTTTAGATAATAGGATAGCTAAAGATATTCTTCAAATTAGAGAATTTAGATTTGTAGCTTAGGAGTTTTTGACTGTAATTTACAAATATAGTTGGGATAAATAAACTGCTAATTGTTATGATCTTAGCTTAGAGCTCAGGTTGCACTTAGACAAAGACTTAAGAGGAAGTAAGAGATGAATTCAAGTGGTAAAGCATAAGGATATAGAAATGTATTTACACTATATATATGTACAAGCAATGAGGAAATAGTCTATTGTACATGAGGCAAATGAGTCATAAAACATGAGGATAAAACAAGAATATAGCATCTACTACATGAAGTACTGACTAAGACTATTGCAACACAGCCAATTATGTTATTATTACTCTTGATCCTAGTCCATTTTGTATTCATAAGGCATCAATTGTAATACTAATGACAAAAAAATGTTATTTATATTGTGGAAACCACTAGACCAGTGTTCAATGATAGCACAATCAATAAATCTCAAAGATGGATATCTAGTGAGAAACACGAGTTGTGTAATTTATAAGAGAACTCAATAGAAAACCACAATAGTATTCTACTGACTATTTATATAACTATCCATGGTCTATGCTACGACTATGCATCTGCTGTGCATCTTACCCTAATGTCCATGCCCTGTCCTCATGTCCATTACTAATCTGCCTCATGTCCTATTACTCATCCACCATGCATCTACCTCAAGGCCAGCATGCCATATATATGTGCTCTGATGTCATATCCTAAATCCTACTCTTCATCTCTATTGTTTATGCATGTACTATGTGTACATCATGAGGAACCATGTCCCTAACACATTCCTTGATGTTACTCCATCTCTATGTTATGTGATGCTTTGGACACTAACAATTTTTATTTTATTTTATTTTATTTTTCTGATTTTATATAGATTTTGTTTTTCTTTTCTTTTTTTTTGGACAATGAAGAGGCATGTGACATGGAAGTCACATGACATGTCACATGATGTGATGTCATAGGCCTAGAACATGGTGGAAGGATCTGGAAGATGACATCAGGGCACATGTATACAATATGGTAGCCTTAAATAAAACATAAGGTGGATATGAGGACAAAGTATGAACATGAGGGCAGGTTTGATTATTGTTAGCATGGACTACATGTAAAACATATGTATAGGACTCTAATTTAGCAGAGACTCCTTGTCGAGTTCTCTTGTGAACTTGCTACATTATATCTATCTAAGAGATTTACTTACTATGTAATCATTGGTCTTTATGACTAGTGGTTGCCATAACACTCTAGACTCTTCTCAATCCTTCTAGACCACTCTAGACCACTCTAGACCTTATGACATTATGTCATGTGATCATTGTAGACTAATAATATAACTATCTATAAATATCTCACTAAAGTCTGTCCACACTTTCTCATCTTATAACAATTTAAAGAATGTATTTCTTCATAGTTCAATAAGAAACCTACAAAACTGACACTAATTCCAAAGCTAACTAAAGGTAAATAGGCTGATATATCAAGAGTTTCTTCTCCCATTCCTCCCAGGCCAAGCAAGAGTGTTTTGGCCAAATCTAAATACTTCAAGAAAATTCAGTTTCTGAATTCTCAAACTTCTAGCTCAAACAACTATTGATATATATAGGCTTATAAAAGTAATATCAAAGAAATTATAAGAATTAAAGATGTATTTCCTAAACTATTATTAGACAAAATCATCAAGATCCATAATATTACCAACAACAAAGAATTAAAAAACAAACCAAAGCTCAACATAACCATCAAAAGTCTCTCTAAGAAGCAAATAATTATTCCTATAAGCATAAACAATGCCAAGGCTATAATCTTGCAGGCCAACAAGCACATACCAAACATCAATAGACTACTAAAAGATGTGAAATCTGATGTTTCAACCAACTTCATTTACTCTAACAACAATGAAGTTGTTATTACTACTAATTGAGTATTAGCCACTTCTAACTTGAATATAGTCAAAAATACTTAAAGAAACTGAACAATATTGACTCAAGTAGCATCATAAGTCTCCAACTTCCACAATTAAAGTCATATCTCAAATTTTTGAAAGTTCCTTATTTTCTGGAAAACACAGATCTACCTATTATGTCTTATATAATAGAAACAGTAATCAAGGAATCTCATATTTTCAATAACATTATCTTAGCATTTCAGCCATGTGTTATCAAGATATCTCCAAAGTCAGATATGGCTGTCATATGGGTCAATATTTGGGACTCCCAAAATAGTACAAAAGTTAAAGGACTTATTAACAGATGTTTCAACATAGGTTATAATATTATAACTGTGAGAGGAACCAACATGAATTTGGGAGTTCCTCAATGCAAGAACTGTTAGAAGTAGGGCTATACCACTTTTACTTACTATTCACATAATGTTAAATGCCAAAAATGTAACAGTCTCTATAAACTCAAATATTATAGGAAGTATAGTATTGTAAGGCAAATTTCAAAATAAACTCTCCCAAACTTGAAAAAAAGAAAAGTAAACTATGTATGCATTCATTCAGGTATGTTAACTATAAGAGAAAACTGTTACAATTCAAACTTCTTAGAGTTGGAAAAAGAAAAAAATCTTGTATAAGTATTATACAAGAGAACTTAATAAAGTTCTTACTATAAATTTACATATCTTATATATACTAGACTACTGGTCTATACTATACTACTATTACTCTGCCCTAAAGGTTATGTATATTATATATCATTAACATATGGGCTAATATTATTATTCCAGGTCCTTCTATAATGTTCTTTGTAATATATAATTGTGTGACAATATAATGATAGTACTATGTGACTATGACTGATTTGTAACACAGAATCACATTATATGACAGTTTTGTAACTGTGATATATGACATTATGCTAAGCTAAGCCTAATTCTAGATTCCCAAAATAGAGAATAGATTGAAAAGAAAAATAAAAAATAAAAATAAAAATAAAATCAAACAGAGTCAATTGTTTGTAATTCTGACAGAAATACCAGATAGATAGTAATAACTGTTCTTTCTGAAAACACAGATTTAATAGGGAATAGTATATAAAGAAATATCAAGAGCTTAGAGAAATTAAAGCTAACTTAATTTACTCAAATGTAGACAGTGGTAAGCAATAATTTTAAAAAACCTAAAGATTTTTTCACAAAATATTTGAAAGAACAAATCTCTTATTAATATAATTCTAGAAAATAATGAAAACTTTAACATTTTATTTATTCAGTAACTGTCTTGGCCAGTTATCCATTGACTCCCAAGTTCTTTGTTCAAGAAAGAGAAAGATTTTATAGAAGTTCCACATTATCCATCTTAGATTATATTTACAAGATTATCTCTTATTAATAACAATACCCTAAGGATTATTACTTATATAAACAACAAATTAGTCAAATTATGTTTCTTACTAAGGAAGAGCATTTTCAATCATTGAGATATCAACTTAATCTTCTTTTTTTAATTGCAGTACTATATTCTACATTTTCAATGTTTATTTAGACAATCAACAAAATATCTTAAAGTATTTGAAGAATACTAAGGTGAATTTGAATAACATAGTAATCATGATAGGAGATTCCAATATCAGAGACAATAATTGGAATCTGTCATATTCTTATCACTTAATACATATGGATACACTTTATGAAATTGCTGATAGTTTTAATTTAGAATTATTATTACATATTGATCTAGTATCTATCTAATATACAGATAATCCTCAAGACTTAAATTTGGTCATAGACTTATATTTCTCCATGTTAATTTAGAGGAAATCAATAATCACCAAATCTCATCTGATTTAAGAAGCCCATCTGACCACATTTGTTATAGCTCAAAGCCCTTAGAGTTGAGTTAAGAGGTAACCTTGTATTGGGTAACACAAGAGAACTCAATAGAGAACTCTGTACAGGATTGTCTATCTTATATACTAGGAGCATTTAGTCTATACTGAGTACTCCTAGCCTACCCTAAATGACCATGTATTGCACACATTGTACGATATTATCCTTTATTCTTGTGTTCATGGGTTTAATCCTAACCCTACATTCTAAAAATAAAAAATTGAAAAATAAATTGAAAATAAAAATAAAATGAGAAAGAAAATAGAGAAAAACTAAGTCTACTTCTCTCGATCCTGATAATATCCTACTATTAGTATTCATCATTATTGAGAAAGAGTTTGTTCAAGAGAAGAAAGAGACTATAGTCAAGAATAGCAAAGATGAAAAAGAATTTATCAAAGAGCTCAAGGTCCAAATAAGTAATATGAACTCAAATAATATTCTTGATAGTATCTTACTTGAATGTTTAACTCAAGAGTTCACTTCTAGAATAGAAAACCTTTGAGACAAATACTCTAAACAGGCCAATATCACAAAGTGCTTGAAAGCTTGGTTGAATGAGGAGTATAATAGAAACTTAGCAATCTACCATATATCTAGAAGGAAGAAAGATTGGATTAACTACAAAAAGGCAATGAGAATAGCAAAACATGTTTTTTTGATAACAGAATTCAAGAAATTGCCTTAACCAGCAAGAAGTCTTAGAACCTTATAAACTGGGTTAAGAAGTGAAAACTACTTGTAACAAAAACCATTAAATTCAATAGGCTTTTATATAATAATCTAGACAACTTGTAACAAGCACTATATCAATTATATAACACTGCTCAAGATAAACCTATCAACACTAATCTTCTTGATGAGACTCCTTTGTGTTGACAAATAGAATTGTCTTATTTCTAAAGAGCCAAGATTATTAAAGCTGTTATAAAGTATAGTAGTTTGTCTATCCAAGGCTTGGACCATATTTCTTGGAGACATCTTAAAGAGGTTATGAAAGACTCCAAATACACCACCAACATTGTCAACATAGTAAACATATGTATCAATTTCAGCTATTGGCCATTGCATTTTAAGAAATCAATGTTTATCATCATTTCTAAATCTAATAAATCAGTGTATAATAATCCAAAGGCTTTTTATCCTATTGTTCTTCTTAACACAATAGAAAAGCTAATTGAAAAAGTAATAAGCAACAAAATACAAGTTCATTTAATTACCTCCAATTTTCTTCATCCAAATCAACTGGGTGGTATTAAACAGCATTTGACAACTGATGTTGGTCTTTTTCTAACCCATCTTATACAAGTAGAATGGACAAAAGGTTTCCACACAAGTACTCTTATCTTTGAGATTGCTTAATTTTTCTCTTTTCTGAATCACCAACTTCTTTTGATGATTTTGAACAAAGTGGGTTTTGATTCCAGAATATCTTATTTCTTTCCTAGTTATTTAATTAACAAACAGACCCAATACATTTGAAACTTCTTTACTTCTTCTTTCATTTGAAACTTCTTCACTTCTTCTTTCTTTAGGGCTGATATTGGTGTGGGTCAAGAGTCTGTACTCTTGTCCTTTTTGTCAGCTTTGTATATTATATCTCTTTTTCATACATTTGAAAAAAGAACTAAAAATCTTTTGATTTCTATTCCAGTTTCTATTCTTTTGTTTGTAGATGATGGTCTTCTCATTTTACAAGAGAAGTGTTACAAGAAATTGAATGTCTCTCTCTTTCATAGCTATAGTATTATTTTTCCTCTTTTCAGCCAGTTTGGTCTGGTTATTGAACATAACAAATCAGAAGTATCCTACTTCTTATGATCAATAAAGAATAATTAACCTACCTCCATTTAGATTTAATATTTTTAGGAGATCTCCTACTCAGGCCTAAGGATATGTGGCAATATCTGGGTTTTTCTTTGACAAGAAATTATCTTTTCAATATCACATTTGTGATTATGCTAACAAAGCTCTTTCCATGATCAAAAACATAAATATGTTGGGCAATTCATCAACAGGACTCTCTCTAATACATAAATGTTTCTTATGTAGAACATATGTTCTCTTTATTGCTCTATATAGTTTTTAGCTCTAGTATTTCAAAGGAGTACCACTATACCAACTCCTTGAAGAACTGAAGAAAATGCAGAAAAGAGTGACTCTATGAATAATGGGTTAAGGCTATAGCCAACCTTATCTCTATACAATTCTACCTTAACAAAATTGTTAGGTAACATCATCTTTAAGTGGTAACTCTTTCTAAATACCATGTGTTAAACTCTTTCTTAGATAAGCAACACTCCAAGAAAGCTATTCTTTATTACTGTCAGGTGTGGTTCATACTGGGGTGGAAGTCCACAGAATGGACTTGGAGTGAAGTGGACTTGTGAAATGGCCTTGGCTTCAGCTTATGTGCTGTGCCGTCTGTCTGCCACATGGTTGCAACTTCAGATAATAGGAAGAAGTTCAAGATGGGAGTGAGTGCTGATTTGGTGTGTTGCTGTTGAATACTGGAGATTAAGTTCAATAAAAATTATCTTTGTCGATTATCAGACTAGTGAATTACAATATCACTGCCAGAGAAAATATTAACATATATGTAGATGTAGTCAGGAATATTTAGTAATAGCATTCTCTGATCCATTTGTAGTAATCAACTTGAAATTTTTTAAGTGGTCAACTCATTTGCAAAGGACAATTATGAGACTCTCTTTTATATACTACTCAAGCATTGTGTTCAGGTTGTATTTGGGACCACTGTACTTGTCAAATATATTTATCTTAGTTACTAGAGAAAGTTCTTTATACAAAACATCACATAGGCTAAATAATAGTATTTGAATAAAGTCAGATAAACTATACTCTTTATTGTATTTGACTAAGTATTGATAGAAGGAGAAGTGTAGATAAGCAAGATTACAGGTGACAGTATATCAAAGAGTATTTGTAATAACAGTAGTAGATTGTTGTGGCAACCACTTATCACAATGACAAATAATAATACAAACGAGTAAATCTCTCAATAGGATATAGAGTAGGAAGTTCACAAGAGAACTCGACAAGGAGTCTCTGTTCAATTAGAGTCCTATATATATTAAATACATCTGGTCCATGCTACAACCTCATGTCTGCCTCATTTCCTACTCAAGACCACTGTCAAGATTGTTGACGATGGACTTAACTTTTATTTTCGTTTCTTATTTTATTTTCTCCTTTTCTTTTCTTTTTCTATTTTTAGAACAACTCAGGTTAGTGGTTATCAGTCACGCTGTCACATCAGTCACAACTTGATGGCGTAGTCATGAGACTGATCACGGGACTTAGGAGAATGAAGTAGAAGGAACTAGAACAAAGTGACGTCATACAACATGGACATTACATGTTGGCCTCATGTATTACTCATGATCATTTAGGGTAGGGTGCACAGTAGTTAGCACGGACCATGGGGATTAGTATATAAGGTAGACTACTCTGTACTTGGAACTCTATCAAGTTCTCTTGTGTTACTCAATACAAGAGTTGTTTCATTGCTTAACACTTTGAGCTTTGAGTCATAACAACCACCATGTTGTATACATATGCCCTGATGTTATCTTCTAGATCTTTCCACTATGTTCTAGGCTTATGACGTCACATCATGTGACATGTCATGTGACTACAATGTCACATGCCTCTTCATCATCACTAAAAGAAAAAGAAATTCAAAAGAAAAGAAATCAAGAAAAATAGATAAAAGAAAAAGAAAAATGTTAGTGTCAAAGTGTTTCATAATATAGATTGTATGTGGTTAAACCTCAATGATATTTTATCCAAATCATATTACAACTGTTAATATTCTTAATCTCAGTTTGATATCATTCCAGATACCTTCTGAATACAGCTTGTATAGGTTAAGCTTTCCCTTCTGAAGACATTCATCAAATCATACAGCTTCTTCTGCTTGATGCTTGTCTTTACATTTTCTGATATGAAATTTTCATTATATGAATGCTAGCTAGAAGTTACAAATAACACATCTTGAAGATTTGCAATACCATTTTTTATAGATGCTAATACTATAAATCAGACAACTTAGATAATGAAAGTAGGTGCAGAGACCATATATTAAAGTTATTTATGGTGTTACTTATCATTATCACAAGTAGAAAATACTATGATGCTAAGAAGTTAGCCAATAGTAAAGTAAATTAACTGAGCATTAATAGAGAACTAAAGACATTCAACTGGAATAAAATAGACATATAAGTATCTAAATCAACTATTCATCCTAAAGATGGAACAGGACTAGGTAGATGCAGAGAACTTAGTTAATAATACATATATTAGATTGCTAAAGATAAATTGATAAACAAATGTAGGTTGTAGAGTTCATGATAAAAACTGAAACACAAGAGCAGCAAGGTATTGAGACAAAGAGATAGACTACATTTTATAAGTATAAGTTGATGAGCAATGGATAGATTAATATTGCAAGTAAAGCAAAAAAAAGTATGTAAATGTAGGTGATAAAACTGTATATAGTAGGTTATAGTATATGCCTGGGAGCTTCAGAGCAATATTGATAGGTTTGTCTTTAGATCATCACTGAGCTATATGATTTAATCAGTAGTGTATAAAAATATGATATAATGTTCAACTCAGAAATTAATTTTCTTTGAATGTGGTGGTTTTTCACAAATATAAACCTTAATAAATGATTATTTCCAGACTGTGTAGAACAAGTTCACATTGCAATATAAGTCTGCATCAATAACAATTAAATGCTATAACTGTTGTACAATTTTGCTTTTTTATTTGAGTGATATTGTGATTGTGTTAGAAAAGCAGCAATTTATATTATATTATTTTCTTCTATCATTCACTCACATACATTATTTAGCAATTTTGCAAAGTCTAAAAGAATTTTAGACAAATTAACATTCATATTATACCTCCCTAACTAAATATACATTTACTACTGGCTAAACCACTTTAGAGACAAATTTGAATAATACTAAGACATTTCTCTGTATATTGTTATAAGACGAAAGTATGGACAGACTTCAGATAGGGTTAGGGTTAGGACAGAAATAGGACAGTAGTATTATTATTAGTCTACAACAGGAAAAGAGCACATGACCTGGAAGTCATGTGAGGAGATGTCATAGGCCTAGAGTAGTCTAGAAGGATCTATAATTTTAGAAGGGTCTATAGGGCTAGAAGAACCTAGACGATGATGCCAGAGAGCATGTACACCACATTGCTACCATATGTAGGACACATGAATATTAGAACAGGATACATAGTCTTGCACAGTCACTATGGAATAGACATGAGGTAGACATATTGTTGTAGCACGGACCACTTATAACTTATATAAATAGGGTAGCAATGAAGTGAGGGCTCCTTGTCAAGTTCTCTTGTAATCCCCACTACTAGATAGCCTTCTGTGAGCTTTGCTGAAGTAAGCATACTACAAGTGCTGTTACGGTGAGTAGTTGCTACAATATATATAACATCTTACTATATATTCATGAAATTGAATAATGTGTTGAAAGGAGAGGGAAATAATCAGGATTGGGAGGTTAATCAAGAAATGATTAATGTCAGAGTTGTAAACAGTAGACTCTATTTTATTTCTATTTTATTTTTATTTTCCCTTTTTTTCATTTTATTTTAGAACTTAGGATTAGGGCTTAGCATGATAGTTATATGTTACTGTTACTGTTACTGTCATGTTCACACAATTATATATCATAATGGAAAGTAATAAAAAGTCCTAGAAATAAATGATATTATTATAGCATGTTTTATGTATATTAATCTTATAGATGGTATATAGCCTTTAGGGTATATTAATCATATGGTAGTATAAACCAGTAGCCTATTTTTTTATTTTGAACTTTACTCTTGAGTCTCAATCTTATAACAAATAACATGGAATGAGAGAAAGAAATATGCTAGGAAGAAGTTATTGAAGAGTCTATACCTAATATGCAGCAAGTTCTATTCTTTTGTCAGTACAAGCTTCTACTACCAGCAACAGTATTATAGGGAATATCATCACTATCATTGTTATTTTTGAGCCTTACTTTCACAAGTTTACAGAGTATATTTGCAAAATGTCACAAAATCTACTCAATTAACATCTGTATTTAGAGCTCATACAGTATCATACAAATTGTAAATTAATATTATTCTTCTAGATAAGATTGTCCATAATAAAGTATCTGAGATTTGTGAGGTATTATTATAGATCTACTACAAAAATTAGGTAAGTCTGTGTGTAGAGAAACATTGGGTTCTTCACCAAGTGAGTACTATTTATATACATAAAGCTTGATGAGATTTTGCTATTAGATAGCTTTTAGATTTAAGTACAATGTCATATCAAGTATGCTGGGAGGTATTTATAACAATAAAGGATTATATTCTTTAATCTTGCTTTTACTACCTTTATTACCTCAGCAGGAAAATAAAGAAGATAAATGTTTTGACAGAAGAAGAATTTGTTAGAATAACCAATTTATCAGAATTGAGGATAGTAGACTCTACTTTATTTTATTTTCTCATTTTCTTTTATTCTTTAGACTTAGAGTTAGAGATTAATATAGCATCATATGTGACAGTTTCTAATAGTCATTTATCAGTCACATAATCATATATCATACAGAAAATTCTAGAATAATGATATTATTCTATATGTTAACAGTATGTAATATACATAGTTTTTAGGGTAGGCTAAGGTTAGTATAGTATGGACTAGTAGTCCAGTGTATATAAGATAGACACTTTTGTACTTGGAACTCTATTGAGTTCTCTTGTATAAATCCTATATAAGATTTTTCTTTTGACTTATTACTAAGTCTTGCTTATAATTATTAGCTAACTATATAGAAGTATTTAGTCACAATTATTATCTATGTCTATAAAAAATTCTGTTGATTAATTACTTGATAGGTTTTGCTTTCTTAACCTTGAACTATAACTTGAGCATTCATCTACTATGTTAACAAATATTTGTAGTATGGTAAGTAAATAATACTATTTGCAACTGAGGCCAACATACTTTTGTGAAGTTAGAACTCTCTGATATGAATGTTTATCTCAACATTTCTATCTTATATTATAACTACATATACTACAACTATTCTCAATCTCTAAGTTAAGCTTTTGGTTTTTTAGTTGCTATATATTAATGTTAGTAGATAGGACTCTATGCCAAGAACATTGATTCCTCATTGGTTATGCTAGTTTATTAGACATAGCTTGAAGTTATTGCATATTCACATGAATTATATAAAATATTTCAGTTAATTGGTTGCTTATATCCATTAATTTTGCTAATATAATTATATCTAAGCTATCAGTAGGTCCTATCATAGTAATAATATATGTAAAACCAAATGTTGGCATTGTTTGAATCAAATATGGGTGCTAAATATTATGGTTAGGGTAGAAGAAACAATAAAGTAAGTGAAGTAAGGTTTGTTATAACAAAGTCAATATAACAGTTGTGAAATTACTCTCAACTACTATTTTATCTTATATAGACTTATTGGGTGCCATTGACATACATACCAAAATATGTCAACATATGGTGTTATCTAATGAGATGATAATACTATTGACAGCAGATAAGCTGCTATATAGCTGATTACTGAAAAATAGCACAAATAACTATCTTTTCTTATATAATATATAAAATAGTGGCAAGCTATTTTTAGCTTGCAACAAATCACACTTCACTTACCAAGCTGTTCTTCTGTTCTAGTACTGTTATGCTAGAAAATAGTTTTCTATAAAAAAAGTATTCTTATAAGAATTTTAAGCATATAAGACCTCTCTGAAAGCATTAGCAAAAATATCTTACATTCCCAAATGACACATCAAGTAGACACTAGCTTAAGTGGTAGTATGATAGACATTAATCAAATCATATCTCAGAAGGAAGAGATCTTTAGGTATAAGAAATACTACTTGTAAATAACTAGCTATAAAGTATGTATACTTACAAGAGTAGCTCATAGGGTTATAAATGTTCAGATGGTTGAATAAGTTAGATTAGAAGCTGATAGAGTCTATAATAGTAAAGTAAACAGGAATGATGATGAAAATAGTAAAGGAAAAATGGAATAGACACTTACAAGTAAGAATTAATCATTGGATTGATGTTATGTTGCAAATGAAGAGACAACTATGTACTTGTGAGACTTTAGAGAGTTTTATCATGATTTTGGTTTTCATTCTCTAGTTCCATTTTTTGTATTTTTAGACTAATAAATAAGCTACAAGTAGAGGGAAGTAAGAGAGAGGACCTCTATCCAAATACTCCTACTCAAGAGCAGTTTTAACCTCTATTCTATCAATTGAGTGGCATTAGTACCTATTATCACTCTTAGATAAGTTTTAGAGAGTTCTAGTAGCCTAGGAAAGGCTGGCAAGATAAGTATTAGTTAGTATCTTTAGTCATAAGGTTTGACTTAAAAAGTGCTTTTGGGATATATTACCTAGAATAAATAGTGTTGTTGAAAACTTTTAAAGAGCTTTGCAATATATTCACTAGATTTTCCAAAGGAACTTGTTACACAGTGTATGTTATAACTCAACAACCTTGAAGTAAATCAAAGAGAAAGAACCTTATATTAGATAATACAAGAGAACTCAATAAAGAACTCTGTACAAGATTGTCTATCTTATATACTAAAAGCCCATGGTCTGTGGTCTACTACTTTAGCCTACCCTAAATAACCATGTGTAAGCCTTAAGAGTAACATGTGTTCAACATATTATATGACATTATTATTTCAGAATCTTCAACTTTCTTCTATCATGTCACATGAGCATGTAATGATATAAATATGACAGAGTCACAATGTGACAGTTTGTGATGATAAATTGTGATGTTATGCTAAACTCTAACCATAGTTCAAAATAGAAAATAAATTAAAGAGCATGTTAGCCAGAAAAAGTATTTACAAGCAAATGATATTCATATATTTCTTTCAATATTCCTTCTAACTTTTGTATTCATGAGAACTATTTTAAGTGTCTTATATGTTCTAATATTATTCTATATTATTGTTTCTATACTATCTTTTAATTTCTGAAGCTGATATTGTTCTCTTTGAATTCTTTAGTATGTAGTTAAGAGCTAATATTACATAGTTCCTGTTGTACTTTACTATAACCTCTTCTTCACTTGATCTCTGTCAGTGCAACAGGTTGCTTATAAATAGAGTTGTTATAGTCAGGTCAGTTATTAAACTTATATGATTATTTTATAGTAATTTTCAGTTATAATTAATAAAAGATAGCAGGACAATAACAAATGATACATAGAGCAGATTTTGGGGCTCACTATAGAAGATGTATATTGAAATATACTATAATATAATAAATAATAATACATAAGTGTAATTAAGAATAATCATATAAAGTTAAGATATCAAAACTGTATATCTTGACAATAACATACTGAGAAGCAGTACTTACATAAGCAAGTTATCTATATGTAGACCTAAACAGTCATATAATTTTTCTCCTTTCCATTGTTATGAGATGAAGAAGTGTGGGAAAAGATTTCCCTATATATTAGTAGAAGAATATTATTTTATTAGTCTATGGTGAGAGAGAGAGAAGGCACATGACCTGGAAGTCACATGACATTACATCATAAAGCCTAGAGCAGTTTAGAAGAGCCTAGAAGGATCTATGGACTAGAAAAGTCTATAGAAGTTGGGAAGAGTCTAGACAATGACATCAAGGAGTATGTTAACTGCATTGCTACCACATAGTGTACACATGGTGTACTCATGGATGACACATGGACTTAAGAATAGAATGCATATTAAAAGTATAGTTATAGCATGGACTATCTGTAATAGTATAAATAGAGTAGTAATATAGTGGGGACTCCTTATTGAGTTCTCTTATAATTCCCACTTGATATCTTACTGAGAAATTTATTGCTTGCTATTAGTCTTTGTGACTAGTAGTTGCCACAACATCCATCATTATAAGCTTGCTCAACATCTATGTGGTTTTGGTTAGGGTTAGGAGAGTATATATAATTAATATATCATATATATGTAGTAGAATAACAACTTACCATAAAAAGTGACCAGTTTGACATCTGTCATTAGTTTTGAACTTTGTAAATAGGCAGACTTGTCAAAGTTGCTAATAAGACAATAGAAATTAGTTATCATTAAAAAACTTTGGAACTGAAATGTAAAAATATGAAATGATGGACTTTATTGTATTTTTCTTTTTTATTTCTCATTTTCTTTTTCTTTTAATTATTTTACATTTTTCTATTTTTAAAACTCTGGAGTTAGGGTTAGAAGCTATCAGTCACACCATCACATCAGATGGTGGGGTCACAACATTGATCACAGGACATGAGAGAAAGAAGTAGAAGGTTCTGGAGCAAAGTGACATCATACAATATGGATACCACATGTTAGCCACATGCTTAACACATAGTTGTTTAGGGTAGAATGCACAGTACCTAGCATGGACCATTGGTAGAAGTATATAAGGTAGATTACTTTGTAAAGGGCTCTTTATCGAGTTCTCTTGTGTTTACTCTAATACAAGAGTTTGTCCTTTTATCCAACTCTAAGGATTTCAGTTCATAACATGAGAGTATATATAAGCTTTCAAACTAGTATATTAGGCAACTAAGAATTTAGATAACTAGTTAAAAGCTACTATATTCATAGCACATTGTTTAATCTCTCTTATTATCTTTACTCAATATATCCTAGAATTATTACTAGCTTCTTAGACTCCTTGGTATTTTCATAGATGATTTATTAATAAAGTATGGAAATTAGAAGTACTTCCATTTCTTTAACTGTTTAATAATTTATTTCCTCTAGAATAATCCTCTGCCAAAGAAATATTAGATCAATCAGCTATTAAGTTCTTCAATCCAATTGTTAGCAAACTGCAATCTTTTGTTACAATAATAAAAGTCAAATATAAAAAATGTTATATACAACAAAAACTATGCAATACTAGCTTTTAACTATACACTAAAGAATTCAAAAAAAAACATTATTAGTATCAGGGATTAATAGATAATATGGAAAAAATAATATAGAAAATGATTAAAATATATAAAAGTCTTAAGAGCTCTAAGAGAGCTCTTGTAAATGTGAAAAAATAAAGTTATAAAGGATATTAAAAGGAATATACAAGTATTATCTGCTTATAAATACTTTTCTTAGCTAGCACACTT
>JAJOHK020000093.1:0-44534 GCA_022457215.2 Leucocoprinus gongylophorus
TCATGTAGTCTCAGTCAGCGCCTCATGCAGTAGGTGTGGCTACCTTGCTTTATCCTTGTAGTTTCCTCGTGTTTCACTCCTCATGTATGTCTTATGGTTGTACAATGGACTTGTATAAAATAGCGTAAATACATTCCTGTATCCTTACGCTTTACCACTTATAAACCATCCCTTACACTTCCTCAAGTCTTTGCCTAAGTGCAACCTGAGCTCAAGCTTAAGGTCGTTACATTTGGTAAAGCATCGATGAGCTCACCTTGCAAGAGAGGTGCAGTAGGACAAACCTACAGACAAAACGAGACAGTGTTATCTGTCAAAGAACGAAATACGTGTAGTACAAACTACGGGAAGACAAGACGAGTTCAAGAAGAACAAACGATATAGAGGCATTGTCGGAATGACTGGGATCTCTACAGATCAACGAAGAAGCCTCAACAGAAGAATATGAACAGACAGACACCGAGATGTCAGTAGCACCAGCAACAGCAGCTGCAGCAATCAGCGAGAATGCACAGGCAGAATTGCCTAAGAGTATGGTACCGGACCCAGATGTTATAAGACGAGTATGTGGACAGACTTTGGCTAGGGTTAGGGTTAGCCGGACATATATAAGTATTATAATTATTAGTCTACAATGGACATAGGGTTAGGAGATAGGCACGTGACCTGGAAGTCATGTGATAGAGTCTAGAGTGGTCTGGAAGGACTTAGGGTCTAGAAGGATCGCAAAGAGTCTAGAAGAAGTTAGGGTTAGGAGATGATGTCAAGGGACATGGGTTCCTCATGGTATACACATGGTGTGCACATGTATAGCGGAGATTAAAGGTATGACGTCAGGGCACATGTAGGAAGCATTGTGGCCTTAAGGTAGACGCATGGTGGATGGACATGAGGTAAACACATTGTTGTAGCATGGACCACCTGTAAGTAGTATATATAGAGGAGCAATGCAGCAAGGGCTCCTTGTCGAGTTCTCTTGTAATTCCCCCATTTGTTACTTGATAGCCCTACTGAGAGCTTTGCTAGTTGTGAGATCATTTGTCCTTGAGTGACAAGTGGTTGCTACAACACTAGGATGGTTCGATGGAGACCGATCAAAGTTTGAAGATTGGTGGGGAGGAATCAGACTGTTCCTCAAAAGTAACAGAGTCACCGGAACGGACGACAGGATCACAGCGATTCTAGCTCACCTCAGAGGAGGTGTAGTGGGAATATATGCACAGAAGAAACTCGACGAGTTTGACGAAGACAATGATACCCAGGATTGGGATGAATTTGTAAAGGAATTCAAGACGACGTTCAGTGACAAGTCCAAGGCAGCAGATGCTGAGTAGAAGATCGAGACCTTTAAACAAGGCAAGAAGAACACAGCAGATTTCATGATAGAATTCGAAGCACTGGCCACGAAGGTGGACACGGATGAACTCCACGCTATATTTCTGTTGAAGAAGAATGTGCGACAAGACATAATCAAAACAATATTGGGTTATCCACCCATAGCAATGCCAGAGACACTCAAGGAGTGGAAGGTGGCAATTACATCAGTGGAACAAGGGTACGAGTCCACAGAAGGAAGGCACGATTACAAGACGGGAACGGGAACCACATATGGTGGAAGAGGACAACCCATGGACATTGGGAAGTCCAACGACAACTTCAAAGATGGGAAGCCTAAATGCTTCAATTGTAACAAATACGGACACATGGCAAAGGAATGCCGATCAGAAAAAAGGGAACGAGAAACGCAAACATGCTTTAAATGTGACAAGAAGGGACACATTGCCAAAGACTACAAAGGAAAGCAGAAGATGAAGATACGCAAGACACGAGAAGAGGAATCAGATGAAGAAGACAAGAACGACAAGGAGCAGGGTTTTGGAGACGATCTCGAGTAGGCACAGTACGAGAGATCAAACCTGTAAACTCCTCTAAAAAATATATTATTCCAAATCGCAGAGCAAGCGGTGGAAAGAGAGAGTTAAACGTGCAAGCAGACATCAAGACAAAAAATAGAAGAAACCTAAAAGTAAAGGCTCTGGTGGACTTGGGATGCACCCACACAGGGATAGACGAACAATTGGTCAAAGAGAAGAATATACAAACGAAAGCAATTGACTTCTCTTTCAAAGTATTCAACGCAGATGGAACCAAGAACGGAGAGGTAACCAAGATGGCGCCTCTGGAAATAGAGATCAACAGACACAAATAAAAATTGGAAGCCGCAGTAACGGATCTAGCAGGAACAGACATGTTTTTGGGGCACGACTGGCTAGTCAAACACAATCCAGAAGTCAATTGGAAAACCAGCACTATCAAGTTCACAAGATGCCCAGGCAACTGCACCATGACACACAAGGACATACGATTCAACACCAGAAGGACAAAAGACACGGTATTGGACAAAACGGAACAGGACAACGGAGAAATAGGCAAGGAACCGGACAAGACGAATCCCAAAGATCTACCAGAATATATTCGACCATTCACCCATTTGTTCAACAAGAAGAAATTCGAAAAATTACCAGAACGGAGAGAATGGGATCACGAAATCAATCTGACAGAAGAAGCTCCAAGGGAGTTAAATGTAAAGGCCTATGCAATGACAATCAAGGAAGAAGAAGCCTTAAATCAATGGCTTGACAAACAACTCAAGGCAGGACTCATAGTAGAATCCAAGTCACAATATGCAGCACCTTGTTTCTACATCCCAAAGAAGGACAGTTCATTACGATTGGTTCAAGATTACAGGAAGTTGAATCAAGTCACCATAAAGGACAAAATACCACTACCATTAATTGGAGAAGTCATCAACAAACTTAAAGAGGCCAAGTACTTCAACAAGTTGGATTTGATTTGGGGATACAACAATGTACGAATCAAAGAAGGTGACGAATGGAAAGCAGCTTTCCTCATGAACAAAGGATTATTCGAACCCCAAGTGATGTATTTTGGACTATGCAATTCACCGGGAACATTCCAAAGAATGATGAATAGCATTTTCCGAGAACTACTTCACGAAGGAATATTGGCCAACTACATGGACGACTTTGTGATTCCAGCAAGGACAATGGAAGAGTTGGAAGAAAGAACGATTCGATTCCTGAAGATAGCCGAAAAGCACAACTTGTGCTTTAAACGATCGAAATGCGACTTCAACATGGAAGAAATTCCCATCCTAGGAGTGATAGTTGGAAAAGGCCAAATCAAGATGGAACAGGAAAAGATAAAGGCAGTAAAAGAATGGAAAACACTGACGAAGATCAAGGATGTCGAAAGTTTCCTCGGATTTGCCAACTTCTATAGACGATTCATTCACAACTTCAGTCACACGGCAAAACCATTGAACGAATTGAAGGGCAAAAAGGAGTGGAAATGGGAAAAGGAACACCAGGAAGCATTTGAGGAACTCAAGGAAGAAATCACAAGTCAACCGGTACTAGCTTTACCCAGAAGAGAAGGAAAATTCAGAGTAGAGACGGACGCATCAGGACACGCCATTGGAGGAGTACTTTTCCAAGAGCAAGAAGGGAAATGGAGACCCATTGCGTTCTTATCAAGGACAATGCAACCAGCAGAAAGGAACTACAAGATCTATGACAAGGAACTATTGGCAATCGTGGAAGCCTTGGCAAAATGGAGACAATATCTACTGGACGCAGCGGAAACATTCGAAATTTGGATGGACCATGAGAATCTGAAATATTTCCGAGAACCTCACAAATTAAATGGATGACAAGCAAGATGGTACTTGAAATTACAGGACTACAATTTTGTGTTACGACATATCCCTGGGAAGACAAACACAAAGGCGGACATTCTTTCAAGAAAGAACCAAGTGGATACAAAAGAAGACAACAAGGATGTACAACTCCTGAAAGATGAAATGTGGTCGAGGAAGAGTACAAGCAAGATCCAAGTATTCGACAAAAAGAAAAGAGGAGACGAAAGCAATATAATCAAGAAGATCAGAAGAAACAACACCAGGGAAAAGGAGGTCATTCAAGCAATGAAAAGAGAAGATGGATTGGCATGGGAAGAAGATGATGTGGTTTACATGGAAGGGAGGATATATGTTCCAAACAATAAGAACATCAAGGAAGAAATCCTGAAAGCACATCATGATCCAGCAGATGTTGGACATCCGGGACAATATAGGATGCAAGAGCTCATCAAAAGAACGTATTGGTGGCCAGGACTCAAGGAAGACGTCAAAAGATATGTTCAAGGATGCCTAAAGTGTCAACAGAATAAGGTGCAACATCAAAGAAAAGCCGGCAAGCTTCACCCATTGGAAATCCCAGAGGGACCATGGCAGGACATCAGTATTGACATGATAGGTCCATTACCAAAATCGAACGAAATGGACGCCATACTCGTAATTGTGGATCGGTTCACAAAAATGATCAGACTAAAAGCGACAACGACAAATCTATTATCAGAAGGAGTTGCCAAGATCTACAGAGATGAAATATGGAAGATACATGGAATACCCAAGACGATTCTTAGTGACCGAGGTCCACAATTCACATCAAAATTCATGGAAGACCTTACAAGAATATTGGGAACCAAGAGGAAACTATCTACAGCATATCATCCTCAAACCGATGGACAGACAGAAAGAGTCAACCAAGAAATAGGAACATTTTTACGGCACTACATCAACTATCAACAGGATGACTGGACGGAATGGTTGGCTGCAGCAGAATTTGCTTACAATGACAAGAAACATGTGGCAACAGGGAAAACACCATTCGAACTAAATTTTGGAAGACACCCCTGGAAAGGAGACCTCATGGTACAAACGGAGTTGCCACGAGTAGAAGAATTCGCGAAGAAGCTACAGGAAAGTTGGAAACAGACGGCACAAGCAATGGAAGAAGCCCAGAAGAACATGAAACGACAGTTCGACAAAAAGAGAAGGAATCCTCAAGGCTTGAAGGTTGGCAACCATGTGTGGCTGGAGAACAAAAATATCCAGTCGAATCGACCCTCAAAGAAGCTGGACAATAAAAGATACGGACCTTTTAAAATCTTGAAGGACATTGGTTCAGGAGCATTTCAACTGGAACTTCCAGAAGGCTGGATGATTCATAACGTTTTCAATGAAGATCTTCTAACACGATGTGTGGAGCCGAAGTTCAAAGGACAACACAAGGAGCCAGCACCACCACCAACAATTATCAATGAGGAAGAAGAATACGAAGTAGAAGAAGTACGGAAGCACAGGAAACGAGGACGGGGAACACAATACTTGGTGCACTGGAAAGGATATGGGGACGAACACGATCAGTGGATAGCAGAAACGGGATTACCACATGCAAAACAGGCGGTTGAAGACTATTGGACGAGGTATTCAAGTCGAAACCTATAAAAGAGGGGGGGTAAAATCCCAGTTCGACAGCCCAAGAAATCACTCGAATTCTAAAGCACTCCTACAATATCATTCCCCACCAACAACAACACCTTTATCACGGCACCCACTTCCCCCAATCCATACGTCTCACGAAAACTTAACAATATGGACCAAGCCCAAGTAATGAAGAGAGAAAGAGAAGATTGGGAGAGGCTATACCACAAAACGTTGAAAGGGATCGAAGCAATGATCGATGTTCAAAGAGCGATGAAGGATATGAAGAAATTAGCTGAAGAAGCTGGAACAACAATCGCGGAAATAGAAGGAATCATCTTGACTGCCAGTATCGACAATCGTACAACAAATGCCATGAATATCATCCAGATGGCGGAAGATCTACGTTATTTGATTCAAAGTGATATGGACGACAGGGCATTTCAAGTTCAAAGAAGATTGGCAGATGAACTTGACCGATACAAAGGGAAGGGCAACAGCTACGTGGATGGGAACATTCGAGAAATACAAGAACTATATATGGATGAAGAAACAAAAGAAGAAAAGGAGTAATTGAGAATGAAGAAGTCATATTGGTATGACCATACGAGGTTTCATCAAAAACAACATCATCTTCCACCACGAGTTTCATAACAGATGAAGTCGAGAATCTTGCCAAGTATATGAAATTCGTGAAGACTCCAGCACAGACCAGGATATTTCGACCACCACCGTACTACCAAGCCCTCAAATCTAGAGGAGAACAAGATCCAGAGTTTTGGAAAGAAGTAGCAATGGCGTTTGTGGACAGAAAAAGGAACAATGATACATCAAGAAATGGGTGTCAAATACCAATGTATCAAGGAGGTCTGCCACACGAACCATACTTCATAGCCATCAACAACAAGGATCAAGTAATCATAGGCCCTAGCAAAAAGATAGTGGCTACGCATGTGGTAGGAGAATTGGAAGTCTTGGTTTGATTCATGAGGACATGAATCCTGAAACAGGGGTATTGTTACGATCGATGCCTCTAGGAAACAGCATGGACATGGGTACAGGGTATGATGACATGATCGGCTGTGCCTCATGTAGTCTCAGTCAGCGCCTCATGCAGTAGGTGTGGCTACCTTGCTTTATCCTTGTAGTTTCCTCGTGTTTCACTCCTCATGTATGTCTTATGGTTGTACAATGGACTTGTATAAAATAGCGTAGATACATTCCTGTATCCTTACGCTTTACCACTTATAAACCATCCCTTACACTTTCTCAAGTCTTTGCCTAAGTGCAACCTGAGCTCAAGCTTAAGGTCGTTACAGTATCATATATTGTTGGATACGGATTGATGAGCACTTCCCAATGCAAGTTTAATCGTGCGAATCTGTTCAGCCATTCGTGAGATATTAGCAGACAAAGCTTTTACAGCTACTGATGTCCTGATATCTCAGTCGTTTGTTGTTGCTTTTGTACATCCCACATATGTGCGGATAGCCCTTATTTGGGGCTTTCTAGCGCAACTTAGTTTGTGAAAATCGGTCCACTGGTTGTGGAAATACAAGCTGAATGAAGTTTGTGACAGTTTCTACATAATTTAACATGAAATTTTTGAACAACTCAGTTCTAAAAGAAGAAAGCAAAGATAAAGGTAAATAAGCTAGCATTTCCAGAATCTCTTTACTGATTTCTTTCTGGCCCAGCAAAAGCATCTTGGCCAAATCTAAATTCTTTAAAGGTAATCAGGAGTTAAAACTGAACAGTTAAAACAATAAGCCTTCATATGTTTAAGCTTTCAAAAGTAATGTCCAGAATTTCTTAAAGATTAAGAATACATTCCTAAAACTTTCTGTGGAAAATATTTCAGAAATTCACAATATCATCAACAAGTCTAATCAGAAAGATAAACCCAAACTTTAATATGATTATGGAAGACATCTGCAGAAAATAGGTCATCATCCCAATGAGAATAAACAACATAGAAAGAATAATGGCACAATCAAATACATATATTGTCAACATTAACAAACTTCTCAAAGATATCAAATTGGAAGTTTTAGTTGATTTTATCTGATTTGACAATAAAGGTATTATTGCCACAACTAATAAGGTAGCTATAATGTCAGACTTAAATGTCATAGAGGAGTATGTGAGGAACTTGAATGATATGGATTCAAGTGATGTCATGAGTCCTAGGCTTCCCAATCAAAGTCCTATCTAAAAATTTTAGGCATTCTATATTTTATTGAGAATACTAATATTTCCATTACTGTAGATATTGTTAAGAGGGTCATTCAAACCACCTATATCTTTAATGATGTTGTTCTAACATCTTGCTCACATGTCATCAAAGCATCTTCTAAATCAGACATGGCCATCATATGGGTTGACATTTGGGATTCCCAAAACAATACAAAAGCTAAGATGCTCATAAATAGGTGCTTCAACATTGGTTAATATATTACCACTATAAAAGAAACTAACATAAATCCTGGTATTCCATAATGTAAAAACTGCTGGAAATAAGAACATATTACATTTACATGTTAAACATATAGATCCAAATGTCAAAAATATAATGGACCACACAAACTTGAACACTATAGAGATATAATATGGTGCTGTAAAGCTAACTTTAAGACAAACTCCCATAGCTCAAAACTCTGAAGAGAAAACTATATACTTATACATTCAAATATGTTAACTGTAAAAGTGACTATCAAGCAGATAGTACTAACTGTCTGTTTTGGAAGTATAGATTTAATAGAGAATAGCATAGCAAGAAAACATAAAAGTTTCAAGAAATCAGAGCTAACTTAATTTACTTATTTGTGGATGAAGATAAATAATGATTTTGAAATTCCTTAGCATTTTATTTATACAAGAACTGCTTTGATCAGTTATTTGTCAGATTCCAAGCTCTATTTTGGAAAAGAAAGAATGTTAGAATCACAAAAAGTAGACTTAGTTTCATTTCATTTCACTTGTTACAACCTTAGACTAAGCTTAGGTTGCAACTAAGGCAAAGATTTGAGAAGGGATAAGAAATGTGTTCAATTGGTAAAGTGTAAAGATACAGAAGTACATCTACACTATATATACTAGATACCATAAGAATAGTTAATATTAATCTAGTGTTCTTCTTTAATTGAGATACTATGCACTTCATCATGAATGTTTATCTGGATGATCATCAAAATACCTTAAAGTATCTAAAGAATACTGAGGTAAATTTGAATAATATCTTAATTATGACAGGTGACTTCAACATTAGAGATAATGATTGGGATCTATCTTATCCTCATTATTCATCTTATACAGATACTCTGCTTGAAGTAGCTAATAGTTTTGGTCTTGACTTATTTATATCTATAAACTTTTTAGATAATTTTCAAAATTTGAATTCAGTACTAGACCTTATGTTTCTCAGAACAAGGTCAGAGGAATTTAATAACTACTTAATTTTTCCAGACTTTCAAAGCTTATTAGATTATATACCTCTATTAGTATTCATTATTGTAAAGGAAGAATTTATTCAAGAGAAAAAATGATCCATCATTAGAAATAGCAATGAAGAGAAAGTATTTATCAATAAGCTCATATGTAGGTTAGGTTCTATAAAGATGACTAATATCATTAACTGCAAACAACTTGAACATGTTATTCAAAAAATTATTTCTACTATAAAAGATCTTTGGAACAAATTTTCTAAACTAATTAACATCACCAAAAAATCAAAAGCTTGGTGGAATAAAGAATGCAATAGAGATCTTGCTATATATTATACATCCAAAAGTAGAACTAATTGGATGAAGTATAGAAAGATAGTCAAAATAGCAAAAAGACTCTTTTTTAACAACAAAATTCAAGAAATTGTGTTATCTAACAAGAGATCATAAGACCTTATGAATTGGGTTAAAAATCACAAATTACCAGCCATGAAGGCCATCAAGTTCAATGATCTTCCATATCATTATTTAGATGATCTGTAGAATATATTACATCAATTGTACAATTCTGCTCAAAACTGTTCTATTGACTTCCATATTCTTAATGAAATTCCTTCATGTCAATAAGTAGAGTGGTCTCTCTTTTCTTATATAGAACTCAAAGATACTGTCAATGAATGTAGTAGTTTGTCTACTCTAAGTTCAGACTATGTTTTGTGGACTTATCTTAAAGAAATACTAAATAATGACAAATTTTATTCTAATATTGTCAATATAACAAATGCATGTATCAATGTTAGCTACTAGCCCACTCACTTTAAGAAGTCAATATCTATTATTATTCTGAAACCAAACAAACCTTTGTATGATACTCTGAAAGCATTCCAACCTATTGTTCTTCTTAATACACTAAGAAAACTAATTAAAAAAGTGGTAAGCAATAGACTTCAATTCTATTCTATTGTATCTAACTTCATTTATTCAAGCTAATTGGAAGGCATCAAGCAATACTCAACAATAGATGCTGGTATCTTCTTAACTTATTTCATATATATAGGATAGGCAAAAGACATAGCATAGTTCTTTCCTTTCTTAAATCATCATCTACTCCCAATTATCTTAACCAAAGCAGGCTTTGACTCTGATATTTTCCTTTTCTTCTCTAATTACTTAATTAACAGACAAACCCAATATGTTTGGAACAATTTTATTTCTCTCTTTTTTAATACTAATATTAGTATTAAGTAAGGCTCTGCTTTTTCATCTATTTTATCTGTACTTTATATTGCTCCAATTTTTTACACTCTAGAAAAAAGAACAAAAAATCTATCAATTTCTATTCTAATTTTTTTTCTTTCATTTGTTGATAATAGTCTTCTTATTTCTCAGGAAATTATTTTTGATAAATCAAATACAAAATTTTTTTATAGTTACAGTATTATTTCTTCTCTTTTTAAACAATTTAAATTTGTTATTGAACATAATAAGTCTGAGATTTTTCATTTTTCCAGATTGACAAAGAACTTTAACTCTTTTCCTTTAGATCTGAGATCTTTAGGAGGTGCTATTCTTAGACTAAAGAATACCTAGTAATACTTGGGATTTGTTTTTGACAGAAAATCTTTGTTTCAACATCTCATTCACTATTATGCTAACAAAGCATTATCTACTATCAAGAGTATGAAAATACTTGGAAATTTAACAAGAGGATTACTGCTAATGTGTAAACAACTTTTATTCCATATATATACACTCTCTATCATGTTATATGGCTTCTAGCTTTGGTATTTCAAAGGGATGTCATTATACTATTCTCTAAAGGATTTGAAAAAGATGCAAAGAAGAGTAATCCTTTGGATTATAGATGCTTTTTGCACATCACCATCATAGGAAATTGAGGCTATCACTATCTTTATTCCCATTCATTTTTATCTTGATAAGATTAGCAGTTGATATCATCTTAGAATATCATTTCTTTCTAGACAACATATTATTAATTCTCTTTTGAACAAATATTATTCTAAGAGAGTCAAACCTCATTATATAGCAATTTCTTAACTCACAGCCAAATAGCAATCTAAAATCAATAGTTCTATAATAGACAATAATAATTGTTTGAATGAAGTTTTTTCTTCTTTCAATAGTTTGAACAAGAAACTTTCTCTAGGTTTTTGTCTGGTTGATTCTTTTTTCAATCATTTTTCTTTTTTAGCAGTAAACTGAAAAGACTCTAAATTGTTAACTGCTTATCAGAATAAACTGGACAACATCTACAAAGATTCTATCATCAATTAAGATATAGTACTTATTATAATGGATATGAGTATTAAAAACAATATAACTACCTCAATTTCTTATACTTGCAGAGGACAAGAAATCATTGCCAAAATGACTCATTATATATACAACCAACATCAACTCCACTAAAGCAGAACTCTTTGCTATCAGATGTGAGATCAACCATGCCATTCATTTACCTAATGTTAATTGCATTATTGTCATCACAGATGCTATCCCAGCAGCCAGATGGATCATTGATATGTTAATTCATCTGTACCAATTACACTTTATTATGATATCAAAGGATCTAAAGAAAGTTTTTAATAAAGACCCCAATAACATTATTGAATTTTGGGATTATCCAGATAGTGTTAAGTAGTTTTCATATATGTTAGTTAATAAAGAAACAAAGTGTTTCAAAATTAACACTGTTTTCCCCAGCAAATTATCATGGGAGTTCAACAAAAAAGAAGAATGTGATTCTATCATTTAAAAATGGCAAATGGTATTCCAAGCATCAGAGTTCAAAGAGAGAAAATTCCTTGAGTTAAATAATAATGACCACTCTCTGATTTGTCCTACTTACTTCAAGGATAAAGCTTGGCTGAAATATTTTGGCTCCTCAAATTTATCATGTGCTCAAGTTACTAAATTGGTTATGAATCATACACCAATCAGTGAATATAGGCTTAGGTTCTTCTTCAAAGAACCTATTACATGTTCTTGTAGTGATTATCCCATTGAGATAAGAAGACATATTCTATTCAAATGTTCACAGTACAGAAAGTCTTGGAATCCAAAAATAAAGTCTTTAAAGGGTATAATAACTTTTCTGGAGTATTTTGCTTCTAGAAGGGCATAATATAAAGAGAAACATTTTTTCATATATTTTAGTTTTTCTCTTAGTTTTCTTTTCTTTTTTCTTATTTTGTCTTATCTAAGTAGTTATGTTGTAACTACTATGGCCTACCACTGTGTCTTGTGTAATAAATTGTTGATTTTAAAAAATAAAAATAATAAAATAAAATAAAATAATTAAGTCTAACATTCATGATTCTAACATCTAGCTGCTAGCACATCATGGTATAACTAGATTATCTCTACTTTCAAATACTCATTTTTTAGTATATATACTTTTTTCTCCTTTAACACTAAATCTCCTTTTATTTGTTACTCATTTTCTCTCAATATTCTAACTTCTATCTTCTTCATCTCCTTTACTACTCTAACTACTTCTTTGTATTTTCTCCTAGCTATTTTTATTTTTTCTAGTATATTTATTTCAGGTTCTTTTATTACTACTTCAGCTAAACTACAAATCTATTCTTTTTTAATTATTTTTCATTATCCTTTTCTACTCTTACTTTCTTCTACTAAGTCCATTTGTTGTTTCCATCTTTGTTACTTGTCTTCTGTTTAATTTCTATGCTTTCATAAAATATTCTAAGTTCTTGTGATCAGTCTAGACCTTGAACTTGAACTTTGCACCCCCTAATAAATGCCTTTAGTTTTCCAGTCTCTTCATTACTGCCAACATTTCTTTATTATAGATTTTATAGTTCCTTTCTATTTTATTACTGAGAGATATACTATGGATTTCTATTATCAATTCTCACACTTTATAGATAAAACTTCTTCTGTTGCATAGTCTAATATATCAACTTTTTTTTATCCAAGTCCAGTACTACTAATACTAATTCTTATATAAATCTCTTCTTTAACACCTTGAATGGCTTCTCTATCCAATTCCACTTCTGGTCCTTCTTTACTAGGCTGTGTAATAGTCTAACTATAAACATAAAGTCTTTTATAAACTACCAATAGTAATTTACCAGTCTCAAGAACTTCTATACATCCTTGACTTCTTTAGGAATTGGCCAATCTAATACTTCTTTTACTTTCTCCTCCTTCATCTTAATTCTCTCAGGTCCAATCACTACTCCCAAGAATCTTACTTCCCTAATATTCTATTTGCATTTTTCTAATTTTACATATAAGTTATTTTCTGCTAACTTCTTTACTACTTACTCTACCATCTTATTATATCCTTCCTTTTCTTCCATCTCTATTATAACATTGTCAATGAAGCTTGCTACTTTCCCAGTATTGATCAAATCCTATAGGATCTTATTCATCATTGTTTGGAATATTACTGGAGAATTTGTGAGTCTAAAGAATATTACTGTAGGTTCAAATAACTCTTCTGGAGTCATTAATACTATCTTCCACTTATTTCTCCTTTATCTGTATATTATTATAACCCTATTATAAGTCCAAATTAGTAAATATTTTTTAGTACCAATATTTTCTATAATGTCCAAAATAAGAGACAAAGGGTAATTGTTCTCACCAATTCTTCTTTCTCTCTTACCACCATCTTACATAGTAACACCTATTAAAGACCTAGGGAATATAACTTCTAATACTCTTACAATTTGCAAATCAACTCTCAATATGACTGCAAATAACAATATGGATGTGGAGGTTGACTCATTCAACCAACTCTTTCAAGATGCAAGTGACTTCTTTGACGAGATATGAGGTCACTCTTTAGCACAAAGTACATATAGTCCTAGAACTCTCTCTATCTTCTTAAGTGAATACAAGAAAAGTTATGCTGAATGTTTAGAGAAACAGAATGATAGGATAGATGAGGATGACCCTGTTGTTGTATCTAACAGTGAACTATCCAATAGCTCACAGTTGGGATTGGAATACAAGATTTCCAAGAGTTAAACCAGTCATGTTGGCAAGGCAGCTAATAACACTAATGTAGTATACCAACAAGATACTCTAAATGAAGATCTGGCTCTAAACCAGTCTGCTAGATGCAACATGTTCAATGTACAATTGAACTACAACTATAATCAAGCTCTAGACCCAAAGTTATGAGACAGTAACTTCCATACAGTGTCTTTTTATAGATTAATAAAATACCTGGTATCAGACGTACAAAACATCAAGGAATTCCTCACTAGAATGCAAAAATACATTCTAGATAAGTCAATTGAAAATAATAAAGCTAACAAAGTCAAGGACTTGGAAAGTATTAGCAAAGCAACATAGGAATTTATTTTCACAATATATAAAGCTCACTGGGACAATTTATTTGTGGACAACAACAAAACGACTTTTAGAAACAAAGTCAAGTCAAAATTCAATCCTCAAATTACCAGGCCACAGGTCAACAACAAAGGAAAGGAAACAGCTAAACATATCTTCATATCCTCACTTTCTCCACCTATCCCAGCAAAGTTGCAGAAAGAAGTAAATAAAATCTCGAAGTACTTCAAGAAAAGTGACAAACCCCCTCAAAAGAAGTCTTACATACAGGCTTCCTCTCAATTTAAACTGGCCAAATCAATCTCATTGTCAAGTGTTACAATGGATATGTTGAAAATCAAAGAAATGTTCCCAAATTTTTCTAACAAGAAGATCAATATGGTCCAAAAGGTCATAAACAGTGATAATGGCAAACCCGAACCCAGGATCAACATGACCACAAAAAGTCCTTCATACAAGCAAGTTATTGTACTTATAAATAATAAACTTGCGAAGAGATACCTCAAAGACTCAAGCATACATGTTATTAATATAAAATGTGCTCTCAAGAATATCTTGTCAAACATGATAGCTGACTTCATTTGTGCTAAAGACAAAGGAATCATTATTACCACCAACAATGTCTCCTCGCCTTCTGACTTACAAGAAATTGAAAAATATGTAAAAAATTCTCTTACTACTGATGCAGAACAGATTTCATCCCTAAGACTCCTGCAATCCAAGTCTTACCTAAAAATTGTAAGCATCCCCTATATCAGCAAAAGAACAAACATATGAATTTCATCTGATGAAATCAAGAACATTCTAAAAAGCAATCACATATTCAATAACATCATTCTCATATCCAAGCCTCAAGTTATTAAAGTCTCACCCAAGTCTAATATAGCCATAATTTGGATTGACATTTGGAACACACAAAATGGGTCCAATGCCAAGAAAATAATCAACAGACACTTTAATGTAGGAAGCTTTATTGCCATGGTTTGTGGAGCCAACATGAACCTGGGTATCCTGTAATGCAAAAATTGTTGGAAATAGGGGCATATGGCTGGTGTATGTCACATTCAAGGGGCCAAATGTGTTAAGTGTAATGGGCCTCACTTAACTGCTCATCATCATCACTTCATCTGGTGCTGCAAGGCTAATAATAAAATTAATCCTCTTAGATTAGAGACCAAGAAGGGTGAGCATTGCCCTCACACATTCAAATGTCTCAATTGTAAAGGTGATCATCAAGCCGACTCAAAAGAATGTCCTTTTTGGAAACACTGCTTTAACAAAGAGTGACACACCAAAGAATACTCTAAATTCCGGAAAACTAGGAAAAACTTGACTCATTCAGCTGTGAATGCTAGCAAAATATGATTTTGAAGGATTTGAAAATTTTTTCACAAAACATTTGGAAAAATAATTTTATTATCAACATGATCCTCAAAATTAATAACAACATCAACATCATTTTCATCCAGGAACCATTCTAGACAACATTATAATCCATTCCAAGCTCTTACAATTGCAAAGGCAATCCATTAGTGGGGGTTGTTAATTATCCCAACTGGCTCACATTTGCCAGAGAACCTGATGTGATGAACGACTGCCCAAGAGTCATTATGTTCATTAATATCAGACTTTCTTCTTTCCATTTCTCTTTTTGCAGGGATGTTATTAATCATAGAGATATTCTTTTAACCTCATTTTTCAACAATGGTGACATTTTTTGGCTTATGAATATTTATTCAGACTCTTCTCATTCTGTAATAAAGTATTTCAAGAATATAGAATTTAACATTCAAAACCTCTTTGTTATGACTGGGGATTTCAATATTTGGGATTGTTTATGAGACCCATTGTTTAACCACCATTCTTCTATTAGTGATGATCTTTTTGCGTCTGCTGACTCTTTTAACTTAAGTCTGTCATATCCAATTAACCAAGTTTCTACTAGATATTCTGATAATGCCAACAACTCAAACTCGGTCATTGATTTAATGTTTCTCCATTGTGACTCCTCTGAACTAAACACACATTCTATCCATCCTGAATGGTACCTCATGTCCGATTATACACCTTTAACAATTACCATTCCTATTGTTAAAGAACATATCACCACTTGGAAAAGAACTATCACAAATAACAGTAAAGAGGAAAAAAAGTTCATTAAGGAGGTTATCACAGTCTTTTCAAAGTTGGACATGTCGAACATCTCAGATATACCCAAGTTAGAAAAAGTTGTATTAGACTTTGCTAATATTATAGATTATACTTGGATGAAGTACTCTAAACTCACCAACATCATGAAACATTCCAAAAGCTGGTGGAATAAAGAATGTAACAAAGACTTGGCAATTTATAGATCTTCAAAAAGCATAGAAAGCTGGAAGATGTTCTGAAAAACTGTTAAGAGTATGAAAAGGGCATTCTTTGATCTCAAAATTCAAGAAATTGCCAATAATAAGCAAGGACCTTGGGAGCTCACGAACTGGATCAACAAGTGTAAACTCCCAGCTATCAAAATGATCAAGTATAATGGTCGGTCTTGTTTAGAGCTAGATAATCTCTGGCAAGCTCTTCACTTTTCTTTCAACATAGTTCAATTTTGAGAAATAGAGGAAACTGTACTCAATGAGCTCAATTTGTTCCCTTTGGTTGTATGGTCAAATTTTTTGGAGGAAGAATTCATATGCACTATCACTAATTGCAATAATTTGTCTGTACCTAGTCCTGACAAATTGTTGTGGGGACACCTCAAATGCATTATCAAAGATAAAACATGTTTGAAGAACATTGTTATTATTACTAATGCATGTTTCAAGATAGGTTATTGGTCTGATCATTTCAAGAAATCAACAATGATTATTATTCCAAAACCTAACAAATTGTCATATGACTTTCTGAAGTCCTTCAGACCTATAGTTCTCCTAAATACTATAAGTAAATTAATTGAGAAGGTTATTGGGGACAGGCTTCAATTTCAAGTTATCTCAAATAACTTTATCCATCAAAGTCAACTAGGAGGCTTAAAGTTTAAGTCCACTACAGATGCAGGCATTGCCCTCACCCATTTCATTCATACAGGATGGATTAAGAACATGTCAACCAACTCTTTAGCATTTGATATCACACAATTTTTCCCTCATTAAATTATGGCCTTCTAGCCTTAATTTTAGGAAAAGCAAGGTTTAATTCAAGAGTAGTCAGCTTCTTTTCAAACTATCTCATCAACAGACAGACTAAGTACTTTTGGAATAATTTTTCCTCTTATCTTTTTAATGCTAATGTGGGAGTGGGCCAAGGCTCAGCCCTCTCTCCTATTCTTTCTACCTTATATCTCTCTTCATTTTTTCATATTCTTGAAAAACATTTAAAAAATCTTGATTTAAAAATTTCTATTTTATTCTTTGTTGATGATGGTCTTCTCATTACACAGAGTAAATCCTTTCAAGTTTCTAACACATAACTTTTTAGTAGTCACAATGTAGCTTCTAAACTTCTCTCCAAATTCGGTCTTCTTGTTAAACACTTAAAAACTGAAGTTTTTCACTTTTCCAGATCACAGGGCACCTTCAATCCTCCTTCCCTCAATTTATCACCAATTGGTGGCCCTTTTCTCATTTCAAAAGACACCTGGAGATATTTGGGATTTATTTTTGACAGAAAACTTTGTTTTTGTCAACACATTGACTTTTATGCTAATATAGCAATTTCAATGGTCAAATATATGAAGATTCTTGGCAACTCAACAAGAGGCTTGAATCCTCAGCAGAAACATCTCCTATATAGAAGCTGTGCTCTCTCAATAGCTCTGTATAGATTTCAATTATGGTATTATTTCAAAGCCTCTCTTGTTATGATTCAAAGCTCAAAGTGTTAAGCAATGAAACAACTCTTGTATTGAGTAACACAAGAGAACTCGATAGAGTTCCTAGTACAAAGTAGTCTACCTTATATACTATTACCTATGGTCCGTGCTAGCTACTGTGCACCCTACCCTAAATGACCATGAGTATAACATGAGGCTAGCATGTGTTATCCATGCTGTATAACATCACTTTGTTCCAGAACCTTCTACTTCCTTCTCCCAAGTCCCATGATCAGTCTTGTGACTACACCATCAATTTGTGACTGATGTGACAGCGTGACTGATAAACCCTAACCCGAGTTGTTCTAAAAATAGCAAAAGAAAAGAAAAACAAAACAAAATAAAATGAAAAGTGAAAAATAAAAGTCAAGTCCATCGTTAACGATCTTGACATCTCTCTTGTATTCTTTGAAATTATTAGGAAAACTCCAAAGGTGAGCAGCTTTATGGATAGTAGGAGCATTTAGAACTATTCTGTCATTTGGTATCAAAGCCATCACTGGTCTCATCCTAATTCACCTACATCTTCAAAAACTTAGCAGAAGATCTCAACTCAGAGCTCACACTCTTCCTGCTAATCATATCCTTAGATCTCTAATAGAGAACAATTCCAAAATTCCTGTATGTCCACACTCCCTTTTGCCTAGTTCCTTAACTAGACATCAACATAACATGGATAATAGGTTCAATGAAGTCTTCTTTACCTTTAATCCTCTAAATCCTAAATTTAGCAATTGAATCTTCCAATACTTCATCTAATGCACTTGTGGTTACAGATGCCAGTGTCAAGAACAATGTTGCATTGTCTATAGCACATATTCATGTTCACAATAGGCCAGTCATCAAAACTCTTCACCATATGGTCAACATTACTAGCACTGAAGCTGAATTCTTTGCTATCAGATATGGCATTAATCAAGCAGCCCATCTCCAAGACATATCTAAAATTATTGTTGTTATGGATTCTATCCATGCAGCAAAAAAGATCTTCAACCCTTTCTTGTACATGCTCCAAAAGCAGGCAGCTCTTATTCTTAACAATCTCAGAAAGTTCTTTCATTGTCATCATGAGAACACAATTGAATTCTGGAAGTGCCCTAGCAAAAGTAATTGGAAGCTTCACAAAAACATTGACATCAAAACTAAGTCTTTCAATCTTATTCCTCTCTCCCCAAATAAAAATTCCTAGGATTTCAGTAAAAAATCAGAATGTGACAACATTGTCAATAAATGGAAGATGATGTTTCAAGTGTTAGATCTAAAAGGAGGGAATTTTATGGACCTTGTCAACAGTAACAATAATGTTTTAGAACCTATCTATAGCAAATGGCTTCAATACTTTGTGTTGTAGCAACCACTCGTCACTCAAGGACAAATGATCTCACAACAAGCAAAGCTCTCCAATGGGCTATCAAGTAAAGAGTAGGGGAATTACAAGAGAACTCGACAAGAAGCCCTCACTGCATTGCTCCTCTATATATACTACTACATTGTGGTCCATGCTACAACAATGTGTTTATCTCATATCCATCCACCATGCTACTACCTTATGTTCTATTACTCATCCACATGTGTTTTTTCTTAAGGCCACCATGCTTCCTACATATGCCCTGACGTCATACCTTTAATCTCTGCTATATATGTGCATACCATGTGTACACCATGAGGAACCCATTGTTATGGAACACTTTGGACCTAACATTTTATTTTTCTTTTATCTATTTTTCTTTTGATTTTATATTTCTTTTTCTTTTTCTTTTCTTTTTCTTTTAGGACAATGAAGAAGGCACATGACAAGAAAGTCACATGACAGGTCACATGATGTGACATCATAAGCCTAGAACTTGATGGAAGGGTCTGGAAGATGACGTCAGAATACCTGGAGTACACATGGTGGTCTTGAGTAGGACATGAGGTAGAAATGAGAATGAAGCATGGACATAAGGGCAGGGTTATTTAGTAGTAGCATGGACCATGAACCCTTTGTATAAATAGGACTCTAATTAAGAAGAGGCTTCTTGTCGAGTTCTCTTGTGAATTTCCATATTATACTTCTACCTTGAGGTTTACTTGTTAGTGAGATCATTTGTCCTTTGTGATAAGTGGTTGCCACAACACCCATGTCCCTTGACATCATTCCTAACCCTAACTCCTTCTAGACTCTTTCCGATCCTTCTAGACCCTAAGTCCTTCTAGACCGCTCTAGACTCTATCACATGACTTCCAGGTCACATGCCTATCTCCTATCTCTCTTCCGTTGTAGACTAATAATTATAATACTTAACCCTAACCCTAGTCCAAGTCTGTCCACACTCTTGTACTATAACACTTTGGCCATTTAAACATGTTATATACTAGAGCTACTAGAGTAATAACTAATCATGCTCCCATAAGAGAATATCGTCTCCAATTATTCCCAAATAAAGAGTTCAGTTGTCCATGTGATCTCTACCTTATTAAAACAAGACAACATATCCTTCATGAGTATAGAAGGTTCAATAAGTATTAGAATCCAAGAAGAGACTCAATTGCTTACTTTACTGAGTTTTTGGATAGAAACCCAAAGGCATTTGCTTTTACAACTCTCTCTATGTAGTTAGATTGGTTTTATATAACCTGCTAATATTTCTCCATTTCTTTGTAGTTCTTTGGTTTGATTTTATTCTCATTCTCATCTTTTCCTCTTTTCTTTTGTTCCTTTCCTTCTTTATATAGTTTCAGTTGCTATGTATGTAGTTACAAAATAGCTACTATGGTCTGCCATTGCACCCTGTGTAATAAATTGTTGATTTAGAAAAAAAAAGGGTAATTATTTTTAATAGTCCATTCATTTAAATACTTATAGTTCTATATCATCTGCTTTCTACTGTCTTTATTTTCTACAAAAAATACTGATGCTATTTGAGGCAACTTTGAGAATCTGATATACCCCTTTCTTAATTGTTCTTCAGTAAACTCACATATATTTCCTCTTTCTTTTCTCAACAATAGATATAGTTTCTCTTTTCTTGGTACAAACCCTTCTTTTACTTCTATCACATGGTTCTACATCTTCCTCATCAACATTTTCTTACTTGCTTTCTTTCCAAAGACATAGATCCATTTGTGGAATTTTTGAAGAACCAATTTCTTGGTTTCTTCTTTGGATTTAAATGCTTTCTCCTCCTTATTTCAATATTCTGTTCCTCTGCTATCTTCTTTACTTCTATTGTTCTCTTTTTTTTTAGTTTTCTCTTTCTTTCTTTTCTACTCTTTTTCTTCTCACTTTTTTTTCTCTTCCTATTTCTTCTCTTCTTTCTTTTGTTTTTTCCACTCTGGATTTTCTTGTTTTGGTTTCTACTGCTTTTTACAATTTTCTAGACATCTTATTATCTTTACTTTTTCTGTTTTCCAGTCAATTTCAAGATTGTGGTAAGCTAGCCATGGTATTTTCAAAATTACACTCCACTTCTGATCTCCAATTATATTGATTTCCATCTTTTCTCTATACCTCTGGTAATAAATATTTACTTCTACTATATGCTCAATAAGCCTTTCTTTGTTGAAGAAGCTGTCCACTTTCTCATATATAGGTCTTTTAACTTAAATCTTTGCTCCCTAGTAAATTCTGAACTCATAACTCTATTGCACTACTATTTCCATATTCCAGTCTTTTTCCTTGTCTCACAATTTTCTAATTTCTATAAATGTTCAAATCCTCTACAACTGTAACAATTCCTCCTCCAATCTATGTCTATGGCATATGGATTGTGCCTAGTATTATGATATGTCTCTGAACTCTATTTTCTTTTAATACTTTTCATGAATTTTATATTCTTTTGTTTTTATATTCTTTAAGTTTTAGTTCTTTTTAGTATTCTTTTATTTAGTGAGAGATAAAGGCACATGAATATGGTCATATGATATATCATATAAAATTATTCATAGGCCTAGAACTTAGGAGAAGAGGCTAAAAAAATGATATTGAAATGCATGTCTATAATATGTTTACCTCATAGTATACATATGGTGTACTCATGGCTGACACATGGACTTTAGAAGAGGTTATATATTATAGGGTATAGACTAACATGTATTAGTATATATTGTATATATTGTAGTAGGAAGTTCTCTATTAAGTTTTGTATGTAGCTTGCTATCATGGTACTGGTTGTTATAACATCTAGACATAAATCATATCCACTATTGTAGGTACACCATGACTGCATTTGTTCTCTTTACTCCTTCCATTAGAGTAGGCTCTGTTAGCACTCACTGTTGAGCTCTCTGTCTCTTCAGCCAAACTTAAGACTATAACAATTATTACCATTGTGCCTTACCAATATTTGCTAGTATATTTGTTCTTGGGGAAAAAGAGCCTGCCTTCCTTCATCCTCTTAATCTTTCCTCTTTCCTCCTACTCTTCTTTCAATGCCTATCCAAGTTTGTTACTCTTTCATACCACTGCTCAATACTTCTAGAGAGCAATCTGATTCCATTAGTTTTTACCTAATTACTCTACTCATCTTTCTTTTTCTATTATCTTACTTTCTTACTTTATCTTCTTTAGCTCTACTACTTTCATCATATTATTGTCTCCTCCACCAAATTCTTGCTTTAAATCTGTGAGAAATTCTCCTACTGTAGCATATACCAAATTTCCACTCTCCAGATCCTCCATCACATTTTCTTTCTATATATCTGCTGATCTTCCCTATATATATGATAAAACTCATTATACTTGCTCCTCCACTATTATATCTCTTATTTATATTCTAATATAAAGCTTGCACATTGTCAAAAAACCCAAAACCTTTTCTGTCTTCCTGTTGAATATTTGTAGCTTTGCTATTTCTATATTTGACCCTATGTTGGGTTAGAGAACTACCACCTCAGCTTCTCCTGCTACTCCTTCTACCAACATTACTTAAATCTATGCTTGTATTGCCACAACCTGTTCTTATTGTTGCTAGATTATCTGCTCATAATTAATTGTACTGTGTTAGCTTATATTGTAATGAAATGGGAGAAAATCATTTGATATAAGTGAAAGTAGTAGAAGTGTAGGAGATAATGATGTATAAAGGGGTAGAGCAGAACCTGTACCAGTTTTCTCTTTTGACTTGTAATCAGAACTTAACTCAATCTCAGTAAGTATTAGTAGGCTCTCTTTAAGTCCCACTTTACACTGTCTACTAACTACTTTGACTACTTACTACTGCCTTAATTGAAATATAAGCAATTTTGTCTTAAGAAAGACATTCTACTCTAGATAAGATCTAAAGAATATCTACCATTCTCTTACATACATAGGTTACAAGTGGACACTACAGTATAGAGCTTCTACACAAAAGATACAAGTATATTACTGAATACTATACAATTTAATTATAAATATATCTAGAAAGAGACCTGTGCTTAGTCTCAACTATCTACAGTAACTTTCTAGTGGCTGCTACCAACTCCAACTCTTAGGCCTAGAGTCCAGTCTTGTCTTCTTAACTTTGGATGGTGTTGCTCTCAGTTGAGGATAAAAAGAGAGTAAAGGAAAATGATAAGAAGACCTAGTATTGGGCAGTCTCAGAGTAAAGATATTGAGTTTTAATGTTATAACTTAAGACTTAGTAACTAGTCAAAAAAAGAACCTTGTACAAGATTTATATAAGAGAACTCAATGGAGTTCCAAGTACAAAGTGTCTATCTTATATACACTAGGCTAATGGTCTGGACTACACTAAACCTAGCCTACTCTAAAGAGTATATATACTATATACCATTGATATGTAGTATAATATTATTATTTTAGAACTTTCTACATTCTTCTATGTGATGTGTGATTATATGACCATGACTATGATATGTGACAAATATATGATATAGTGTTATATTGTGTAACATCATACTAACCTCTAACTTTTAAGTTTAAAATAAGAAAATGAAAATGAAAATAAATAGAGTCCATCATCTTCAACTCTAACATAAGTAATATGCCAAATATGATTGTAAATAGCTTGAAAATGTCTATAATACTAAGAATTGGGTTAACACTAATTGTTATAATCCAAACTCTAAAACATGTCTGACTTTAATACAACATCAAATCCCTGTGGTTATTTGGCTTTGTTTGTGCCCAAAACTCTATTGGTAGTTTGGTACTTTATAATGGACTTAATTCCATCAAAATTCTGTGGTTATTTGGCTTTATTCAAGTTAAAATCTGTAGTCATCTTTATTTGTTTCCATTGTCTAATTATCTCCTTCAAACTCTACAAAATTACTTAGACTTTATGTAAAATTTTCTCCTCTCCAAATCTGAACTTCTATTTAGTATGAAATACTCACTTAGAGATTTGTTTTAATTACTTCTTTTGTTATTTTATGTATTTAAGGCTGGTGATTACTTTGTAATAGCTAGTCTGATAATTTGTCATATGCAAGTCCACCTGTTCAGAAATAACGTCCCTGCAGTGAAACCACCTCCAAATCATACAAGCTTGCCTTCCACGGCGGCCACCTTTCTCACAACACATCTCATAGCAATGCTGCAACCATCTAGATATTCCATCTTCCATGGCAGAGATATTCCTGTCAGTATCTTAACACTGAAACCTCCACTTGGGATAATAAGGGTTTTACCATTAAAATCCCAAGTATCTCCTATACTTTCCATTTGTATATAAGACTAGTAGTTACACTGTAATTTGCTAGTCTGATAATCGATGAAGATAATCTCTTATTGAACTTGATCTCCAGTGTTCAATGACAACATACCAATCAGCACTCACTTCCATCTCTGACTTCTCCCCATCATCTGAAGTTGTGACCACGCAGCAGACAGACAGTGCAGCACATAAGCTGAAGCCAAGGTTGTTCCACAAGTCCGCTCATCTCCGAGTCCATCCTGCAGACTTCCACTCCAGTGTAAACTGCGCCTGACATAGTTGACTAAAGTTAACACTAAATCTCTAGTGTTAATGGCAATATGCTTTACTCCTCTCCTTATAAGACCATCCTCTGAAATTGTAACTGTTGTAGCAACCACTAGACACAAAGTCCAATGATCATACAACGAGCAAATCTCTTAAGGCGGATATCTAGTGGGGATTTCACAAGAGAACTCGACAAGGAGTCTCTGCTAAATTAGCATCCTATATATACTAAATACATCTGGTCTATGCTACAACCTCATGTTTACCTCATTTCCTACTCAAGGCTACCATGTTGCATACATATGCCCTGACGTCATCTTCTAGATCTTTCTACTATGTTCTAGGCTTATGACGTCACATCATGTGACATGTCATGTGACTGCGATGTCACATGCCTCTTCATTGTTACTAAAAGGAAAAGAAAAGAAAAACAAAATTCTTATAAAGTCAGAAAATAAAAGAAAAAGAAAATAAAAATTGTCCATGTTCAAAGCGTCTCATAACAGTAACCATACAGCTCATAGGAGGCAGAACACATAAGTTGAGGCCAAGGTTGTTTTAACAAGTCTACATTACTAAGCTTATTGTATAGAGTTTCCACACTCTGCATATCTCTGAGCTAACTCTATGGACTTTCACCTTTAAGTGTGAACTGTACTTAATACTAATATATAAAGTGTTATAAATTAGGTTTCAAAATATTTAAGATAAAAGTATTAGATATAGTTTATATCTTGGTAACTAAGATCCATAACAGACTCTTGAAAGTCAATTAAGTAATACTTATTCACAATATATAGTAAACAAATATAGAACAACCTTTAGCTTTAGCTTGTATGTTATATCTCTATCTATTATATTAATCACATATTTTGGAAGAGGAACTTAGAGCATCAGAGAAAGTTATTCTATTTAGAAGAGTAAAAAGAGATATTGCCACCAATATAGAAAAATAGTACTGATTTTAGTCAATTTTTAGAATAAGAGTTTATAGTGTAACTACTAGGCTTATATACTAAGTACTCTGTCTTAAGATAGTATCTAGAAAATAGAGACTATAAGTGAATGAAGAGATTGAGATATAAAAGATTGTTAGAAAATCCAATAAGAATATCTAAGGAATAATTAATATGAAATAGGTTAATTTATACTAGAATATCAGAATTGAATGATGAACTTGGTTTTATTCTATTTTCCTTTGCTTTATTTTTTCCCTTTATTCTATTTTTGGTTTTATTTTACTTTTATTTATTTTAAAACTTAAATAAAAGATATGATATAACAGTCATATAAGTTACAAAGTGTGATGAAGATATAATACTGGTCACAGGGTGGTCACATATGTCACTGTCACACAATCATGTGACACAAAGAAGGACATAAAAGGTTTTGGAACAGATGATATCATATAGTATAGTAACAACATATTGGCCTTATGAAAAGCACATATACTTTAGAATAGGTTAGTTGTAGTGTATGTATAGACCATGGTCTGTAGTATATAAGATAGACTATCTTGTACTTAGAACTCTATTGAGTTCTTTTGTGTTATTCAATACAAAAATCATCTTTTGCCTTTACTTAGAGATTTAAGTCATAATATAGAAGAGATTTTGAAGTACAGATGAGGTAATAAGCATTATCCATAAGCTGGGATAGATGTGACCAGATTGAAATGTAACAGAACAAAAAACCTTGTATTAAGTTAATACAAGAGAACTCAATAAAGTTTCTAATATAGAATAGTCTATCTTATATACTTTCAGACTATAGTCTGTGCATATCTATATCTAATCTACTATGAAGGCTATGTGGTATATAAGGCCAACATGCTATAGATATATTGTTGTCAGAAATCCTCAAAATAAACTTAAACATTTTTTACTTTTATAATTTCTTTTTAATTTTTCTTTTTATTTATAGTCTAGATTTCTTATTTCCTTCTTTGGACTTAGCTAAGAGTGTAACAGCCACAAATATCACAACCATACACAGTCATATGATTTGGTAAAGCATCATAAAAACTACTAGAAGAACTTAGTCATAACTTTAGAGTAAGTTAGATATATACAGACCAGTTCCTAAAAGTATATAAAGTAGACTACTCTATAGTAGGAACTCTATCAAGTTCTCTTGTGTCACCCAACAAACAAGTATGCTTTTGTCTTAATACTTAGGTCTAAGTCATAACAATTGTTATGAAATCATTCTTTTAGAATTTTTTTATATTCTTCTCTATATTACATGATGTTGTGACCAAACCTGTGACATTTGTCACTCTTTTTGACTGTTGTGACATTATATCACCACCTTTTATCTAAGTCTAAATAGAGACAAAAAATAAAAGTAAAATAAAATAAAGAAGAAGAAAACAAAAAGAAATTAAGTTCATCTTTTTAAAATCTGACATGAAGTAGCAAATAGTTGTTGGTGAACTCCAAGATGTTAGAAGGTGATTCACACTTGTCAGATGAATCTATAGATGTTATACAGAAGATAGGAAATAGATAGGATACTTATTTGGAAGTAAACTAAGTAATCCAGAAAGATAATATGTCATGAATAATAATCTTGGCTTTAACTTGTGTATTATACCTAACTTGTCTATCATGTAGTCATAATTTGGGAAGACAAGAGAGAAGGAGGTTTAGGTGTTAGAAAGAGCACAAGTATAATACTTAATTCAAGTTGATTATCAGAACTAAGGACTATATAATGTATCTACTAGCCTTAAATATAGATATCAAGAGTTCTAAATATTGGAACTAAGTAACTACTCTAAGCTGTTAGTTACAAAGAAGGTTATTAAAAATTTATAGTGTTTATTATGAAATAGAGAGAATATGTCTACAGAGTGATTAATAATTGGAATAAAGAAAAGATCTATTCCAAAAGAAGAGCACTTAGGTTAGAAGTATATTAGTTGTTATTTAGGATGGATGATATATGTTGCTAGATTAGTATGTGATATAATAACAAGAAATCAGAGTTTGTAAAGTTTGTAGAAAAATGGATTCTCTTACAAGTATATTATAAGTATAGTATAAAGTGTATATATAGTGTTAGCTAGATGTTAAAGCTAAGCTTGACATTACAATCTTTTGGCATAACTTTTGTTTTCAATAAGATATGTAATACAAGTACTTGATTTACTCTGCTCTATACATTTTTCTTTTCCTCTAAGTATGAACTATATTTAATACTTTTACTTAAAGTATGAACCATACTCAACACAATACTATAATAAATATGCTTTATAGTGCAGAATATTTAAATCATAATATTATGAAATACTGAGATAAAAACTAGTTAACATAAAGTATTATATTATTATTCTAGTAAGATCAACAAACCTATTACTAATCTACTTAGAATATCTAGTTCCAAATATATTGTTATATGCCAAGTCCAACTCTGTTAATAACCTGTTGTAACAACCACTAACTAAGATGGTTAATAGCATACTAAGTAATCTTATAAAGTAAGAGTCTCATAAGGATTACAAGAGAACTTAATAAGAAGTCCCTGATGTATTGCTATTTTATTTATACAAACAGTATATAGTCTATGCTAACAATAAATAACCATATTCTAATGTTCATGTATTAGCTATGAGATAAACATACTATAGACATATACTTTGATATCATTTCTTCTGTTGTGGCAACCACTAATCAAAATAATCAATAGACTACTAAGTAAACTTATAAGCTAAGTATCTTATAGAAATCACAAGAGAACTTGACAAGGAGTTCCTGATGTATTTTTACACTATATATACTAGTACACATGGTTTGTACTCACAATAAATAACCATATCCTGATGTCCATATGTTTGCTATAAGTACACAATGTATACATCATGAAATAAACATACTATTAACATATACCTTAACATCATTCTTGTAGCTCTTTCTTCTAGAATCTAGGCTTATGATATCATATTATGTGATGTATCATGTAATCACTATCATATATCTTTTCATTGTCCAAGAAAAAGAAAAGAAATATTAAATCAAGAAAAATGTTCAAGTTTAAGTATATTATAATAGTACTCCTCTCTCAAAGTTCTACCTCTAAAGGAACTTGCCTCTCTTTCTCTTTCTATCCAAACAAAATTTTTGCAGTATACTTCTCTAATAACTCACTTCCTTCAATATCTCTGCTTCTATATTCAATGCCTTCTTTTTCTCCTTTTCTTTTCTCATCTGCACTTTTCTTATCTTATCTTCTCTAATCTCTCTTTTAAACTCTTCTACTAACTCTATTGCATTATCCAAATTTTTTAACCCTTCCCAAGTGTCTCCTTCTGCTATATATTCTTTCCATCTTACTAAGTACTTCAGTTTCTCCCTTACATCTTGCCTATTTAATATCTTCTCTATCTTATATTCCTTCTCTTTATATATCTCTACTAGAGGAGGTGGAATCTTCTTCTATCTCTCTACCTGCTCCTAATACAATACTATCCTGCTCATGTTAACTACTAGGTGAATTTTCATTAATGCTAGTAACCCTAACTCCACTGCATTCTCTAATATTATTTTCTTAATTTTTTATGGTTCTACAAACTTCTCCATCAACTTTTTTATCTCCCTATTCCTCATCTGCCACATCAAATCCTTCATACTCAACAATACTCTATCTTCTAATTTGTACTCTACTACTTCCTTCCTATTCTTATTTGTATATTTTTTAATTTTTTCCTGTGATTTTTTCAATGCTGCTTTTGCTTCCTCATGTATCTCCTTCATCTTTACAAACTCCTCTGCTTTTGCATGTTTTTCCTTTTTTCTTATTTCAAAGTCTATCCTTGATTTCTTTCTATAGTTAAATTTGAATGGTGATAATTTTGTAGATATATATACTTTGTTGTTAAGGACAAACTCTGCAGTTATTAACTATTCCAACCAATTACTTTGTCTATGATCAATATATATCTTCAAGCACTGCTCTAACTTTTAATTTGTCTATTTTTCTGTGGATGAAAAGCTATAAATAACTTTGTTTCTATTTCCAACATTTCATTCAACTTCTTCATTAATCCCACTGTAAACTATGGCCTTCTATCTGATATTATATTTTCCAGCAACTCATACAATTTTCATATATTATTCCTAAATAACTTAGCTAGACCATCCTCTGTTATTTTTTCTATTGTTGCTATAAAGTACAATATTTTCAAAAACCTATCACATACTACCAAAATTGAACCATAACCTCTTGATATCGGTAACTTCATAATAAAGTTCACTGATATATGCTACTTGTCAAAATTGTGAATCTTAGACTCAAGTTTTTTCTAATGTCTTTTCATTTTATTTTTATTTTTCCTTTTCTTAAGGACTAAGGGTTAGGAACTAACATGACATCATGGTCACATGGTCACTAGAAAAATGGATGGAAGAGTCTAGAACAATGATATTATACAGTATAATTAATACATATTAACCTTAAAGCAAACATATAGTTATTTAGGGTAAGCTAAAATAGTAGAGCACAGACCATGAATATTGTGGCAACTACTGGACACAAAGTCCAATAGTAACACAAGCAATAAATCTCTTAGTAGGATTTCAAGTAGGAATCACAAGAGAACTCGACAAGAAGTCCCCACTATATTGCTACCCTATTTATACTATTATATGTGGTCTGTGCTACAACTATACTTCTACTGTGCATTCTACTCTTAAGTCCATGCATTATCTATGAATGCACCATGTATACACCATATAGTAGCAATGTGGTTAACATGCTTCTTAACATCATTGTCTAGACTTTTCTAGACCATAGACTCTTTTAGGCTTTTCTAGACTGTTCTAGGCTTTATGATGTAATGTCATGTGACTTCCAGGTCATGTACCTTCTCTTTCTTGCCATAGACTAATAAAATAATATTCTTCTGCTAATATATAAGGAAATCTTTTCCCACACTTCTTTGTCTCATAACAATGAACTAGTAGTATATAAGGTAGACAGTCTTGTACAGAGTTTTCTATTGAGTTCTCCTATATAAACCCTATATAAGGTTTCTTTTCTTGATCCACTTTAAGGTCTTGAAATTATAATACTACTATGATCTTTCTAATACTGCATTTGGTTTCAATTTTTCTGCCAGCATCTCTACTCTATTCTTCATCCTCTGACATTAATCACATCCTTCCACATACTGCTTTATCTTCTTTGTAACTCCTGGCCACCAATAATTTCTAGTGACCAACTCTACTGTCTTCCATTGTTTCCCATATCTTGTTATTGGAATATTGTGATAAAGCTGAATAATTTCCAACCTCAACTCTTCATCCTTTAGAATATACACCTTTTTTTCTTTCAATACTAACTCATCCTCAATCTGCCACTCATCATTTTTCTATAATTTCTTTCTTTGCTCCCTCAATTAATGACTACCTCTTCTCTATCACTCTAATCTTCAACTACTTCTTTTTCAGCATTACTTAATTTTCATTATCTTTCTCTACTCTCTCTGCACAATTTACTCTTCTACTCAAACTATCTGCTTATCTCATACTCTTGCCAGCTATATGTTTTCAGCCAAAATCAAATCTTGACAAATATAAGGCCTATTTAGCTTATCTTTAATTCAACTTCTAAGCTTTCATCAAGTATTCTAAGTTTTTGTAATCAGTCTAAATTTCAAACTGACTCTTGATACTCTCTAAGGAATACCTCCATGCCTCTAAATATCTGATAATAGCTAACATCTCTTTATCATGAATTTCATAGTTTCTTTTGGTCTCATTCAACAATTTAGAAATATAGGCCACTGGCCTTCACTTCTCATCTTTATACTTTATTGACAATACTCCACTTATAGTAAAATCTAACACATCTGCCTTCACTCTCATCTCTTTATCTAGGTCTAGTGTAACCAAGACTGGCTTCATTATTATCTCATAAAGAAATTTTGTTACCCCTGCAAAATCTTTGACAAACCATCTATAATAGTTTGCCAACCCCAGAAACTTTTGCACATTCTTCATACTCTTTGACACTAGCCAATCTACTACTCCTTGAATTTTCTTCTTTTCTATCTTTACTCCATCTAGTCCTATTACAACCCCTAAAAATCCAACTTTCCTGACCTTCTATACACATTTTTCTGGTTTTACAAATAAGCCATTTTTCTCCATCCTTCTTAATATCTTTTCTATAATTTCATTATGTCCTTCCTCTGTCTCTGTTCCTACTATTGCATTGTCAATAAATGCCACTATATCTCTAGTCTCTATTATATCTCTAAGCAAATCATTGATCATTGCTTGAAAAGTCACCAGTGAGTCTGTTAGTCCAAAGAACATTACTGTCAGCTCAAAGACACCTTCTAGCATTGATAATGCTGCCTTCTATTCATCTCTCTCTTTTATCCTCACATTATTATACCCCATGTTAAGTCCATCTTTGTAAACACTTTCTTCTTTCCAATACTCTTTATTAAATCTGAAATCAGTGGCAATGTATAATTGTTCTTAATTGTCCAACTGTTTAAATATCAATAATCTTACACCATTCTCTTTTTTCCATCCTTTTTTGACACAAAGAACACTGGTGACATCTGTGATAATTTCAATGGCCTAACATACCCCTTTCTCAACTGATTCTTCACAAACTCCTGTATTTTCTCTCTTTTTATTCTTGACAATGGATATATTTTTCTCTTTTTTGCACAAATCCTTCTCTGATATTTATGGCATGATCCCAAGTCTTCCTCATCAGCATCCTCTCTAACTCCTTCTTCTTCTTCCTCTATCACTCTTTTTATCTCCATATCTTTTTCTACTATCAGTTTCCTAAATTCTTCTTTCTTCTCTCTGTTTATTTTCCCTTTTTTCTTTGTTTCTTTCTGCTTTTGCCACCTTAGCTTTGTTTGTCTTGTCCTCCACTTCTTTCTACATTCCTCTAAACATCTTGTCATTGGTACCTCTCCTATTCTCCAATCAATTTCTAGATTGTGGTGTGCCAGCTATAATATTTCTAATATAATACTTCACTTCTAGCCTCCTATTACATCTATTGATGTTCTTTCTTTATGTTCTTTGAAAAACAACTCTACTTCCACTGTATATTCAATTGGTCCTTCATAGTTAAAGGTTCCATCAATATTCCTTACATAAATTGGTCTTTCTAACCTTTTTGTCTTAAACTTGTTCTTTCTTGCAAACTCTAAACCCATTACCAACTCTGTTGCCCCACTATCCAATAATGCTTTTACTACAATTCCTTCCTCTTCTTCTTTCTGCTTCAATCCTATCTTTATTGTTACTTTTCTTAACAGTCTCTCTTTTTTCTTTCCACTATCTTTCTTTTTTCTACTTTATCACTGTTCTTCTCTACTCCTGTTTTTTATACTTTTACTGATCTTTTCAATCTTTCCTCTCTTAAAATCATCTTTCTATCTTTTTTTTTTCTCTCTTCACTACTACCTTTTCTTCTTTACATCACTTTATTCTTCAAAACTTCAAATCTATTTAAGAGCATTAGTATTGATTTCTCTTCTCCTACATTTCTACAATAATAGGTAATATGTCCAAATCTTCCACATACAAAATACTTCCTCTCTATTATTGCTCTTTCTCTATTTGCTTCTCTTCTTCTTTCCTATATCTTCTGTAACTTCTATTCCTTCTCTGCTCTTCTCTTTTCTTTTATCCTTATCTCTTTTACTCTTCTCCATTCATTATCTATCATCTTTCTCTATCTTCAATCTTATTTGATTCTCTTCTTACCATTTGTTTTCTCTTCTACTCATTTCTTTCTCCTTCTTTGTTCTTCTTTATTTTTGTATTATTCTTCATTACTATTTTAACCACTTCTTCCTTTTCTATATTTCTAATCAACTCTTTCATGTTCACTCAACTGATATCCATAATACTTTGATCAAAACTACTCATTGCCATGATGTTTGATAACAAAAAACAATTTTTCCAAAAAAACTACTTCTCTGTAAATGCTAGCTGATATTCTTTCTATCTGACCTCACACTGTCTACTAACTATTTGTCTACTGTCTGACCAGCTACTACTCTAATAAACACTGGCTAATATCCCTAAGCTATATCTCTAAGCTAGATGTTTCCTTACTGAACAACACTATTACTCTGCATAAACAGCTGACAAGGGAACCTATTAGAAATACAAAGATTAGACTCTATCTTATTTACTTCTCTTTTCTCTTATTTTCTTTTTCTTTCAGTTTATTCTATTTTTAGAACTAGATTTAGGGATTAGTGGGAGGTCACAGGTCACACTGTCACATGATCATGTACCATAATAGAGAATAGTAGAAATAAATAATGTTATACTATGTGTTATATATATGGTGGTCTTAAGGTAGATATATAGTCATTTAGAGTAGGCTAAAGTAGTACAAGGTATATAAGATAGACAATCCTGTACTAAGCTCTCTATCAAGTTCTCTTGTGTTAACTCTAATACAAGGTTCTATTTATTGATTAACTCTAAGGTCTTTGAGTTGTAACAAAACTCACATGTTACAATCTCAAGATCTTAGAGTGGGTCAAGAAAAGAAACCTTGTATAGGATTTACATAAGAGAACTCAATAGAGAACTCTGTATAAAATAGTCTACCTTATATACTAATTACTCATAGTCTATACTCTACTACTTTAGCCTACCCTCAATGACCATGTGTAAGCCTTAAGGCTAACATATGTTAAACACATTGTTATGACTTAAAGACCTTAGTATTGGTTAATAAGCAAAACCTTATATAGAATTACATAAGAGAACTCAATAGAAAACTTTGTATAGGATTGTCTACCTTATATACTGAAACTCTGTAGTCTGTACTACTCTACTTCTAGCCTACTCTAAACTGCTATGTGTTTACCTTAGAGTCAACATATTGTTATGGATCAAGACTTAAAGAGTGCAGTCAAGAAACAACTCTTGTATTGAGTAACATAAGAGAACTCGATAGAGTTCCTAAGACAAAGTAGTCTACCTTATATACTATAGCCCATGGTCTGTGCTAACTACTGTGCACCCTACCCTAAATGACCATGAGTATTACATGAGGCCAGCATGTGTTGTCCATGCTGTATGACATCACTTTATTCTAGTACCTTCTACTCCATTCTCCCAAGTCTTGTGATCAGTCTGGTGACTACGCCATCAATTTGTGACTGATGTGACAGTGTGACTGATAAACCCTAACCCAAGTTGTTCTAAAAATAGAAAAGAGAAAAAGAAAAAGTAAAGTAAAGTAAAAAAATGAAAAGAGAAAATAAAATAGAGTCCACTGTCAACGATCTTGACACATATGTTATATATACTATATGACATTATGCTTTCAGGACCTTCTACAATCTTCCAATATGACATGTATTTATGTGACCATAACTGTGATAGGGTCATGTGATCTGTGACAAATATATGACATTTTGACATCATGCTAATACTAATTCTAAGTTCCCCAAAATAGAAAATGAAGAAAAAGAAAATAGAAATAAAAAAGAAAAGGGAAAATAGTTAGAGTTTACTGTCTTTGACTCTGATATTACTCCCTCTTCAAGATTTCTCCTCTAGAGAAACTAACTTCTATTTTGACTAGTTTCTTTCTAACTTCCTTAAGTACTTCTCCTTGAACTTTTCATCATTTTACTCATACAACAGCTTAGCTATATACTTCTCTAGTAAATCTTCCCTCCTGAAGTCTCTTTTCTCTGCTATATCCAATTTCTCTTGCCTTCTTACTTTGGTATTCATTCTTTTCTCAAACTCCTCCACCACTTCTCTTGTATTTCCTAGATCCTCCTCCTTTTCCCATGAGTTGTGTTCCACTATAAACTCCTTCCATCACACCAAATACTTTACTACTCCTTTGATTTTTTGTTTATTTAAAATTTTCTCCACTTCCTATTCTTCAACTCTCTCTATTTTCACTGGTTTCACTTTCTTTGTTTTTTGTTTCTTCACTTGTTCTTTGTATCATACTACTCGACTGACATTCACTACTGGATGGATCTTTATTGAAGCTGGCAATTGTAATTTGACTGCATTAGTAAACACTACTTCCTCAATAATGTATGAACTAACATATCAGTCCACTAACTTCTTCATCAGTCTCTTCTTAAACATCAAATATTTTGTGCTTAACATCACTCTGTCTTCTACTTTCTATTCTCCTGTGTTATGGGACACTTGAATACTAACAATTTTTATTTTATTTTCTTTTATTTTTTCTGACTGATTTTCTTTTTTTTTCTTTTATTTTTCTTTTGGACAATAAAGAGGCATGTGACACCACAGTCATATGACAGGTCACATGGTGTGATGTCATAGGCCCAGAACATAGTAGAAGGATCTGGAAGATAATGTCAGAGCATATAGGGTACACATGGTGGCCTTGAGTAAGACATGAGGCTGACATGAGGTAATAGCATAGACTAATTCATAACAGTATAAATAGGACTCTAATTTAGCAGAGACTCCTTGTTGAGTTCTCTTGTGCTTTTCTCCACTTAATAATATTTCTGGCTTTACATACAGATTGTTCTCCACCAGTCTCCTTACTATCTCTTTTACCAACTCATCATGCCCCTCTTCTTCTTCCATCCTAATAATCACATCATCCATAAAGCTTGCTACTTTTCCCATGTTAATCAGATCCCATAGAATCTTGTTCATCATGGTCTGGAATATTGCTGGTGAATTTGTTAGTCTGAAAAACATCATGATTGGTTCAAATGACCTCTCTAGTGTTGTAAATGCTGCTTTCCACTCATCTCCTTCTTTTATTCTTATGTTATTATATTTTTACCATAGGTCTATCTTTGTGAATACTTTCTTGGTACCAATGTTCTCTACTATGTTCAAGATGAGAGATAATGGGTAATTGTTCTTTACCATCCACTTATTCAGGTATCTATAATCCTATACTATCTGCTTCTTCTTATCTTTTTTTCCTATGAAGAATACTGGTGCTGTTTGCAGCAACTTTGAGGGTCTAATATACCCTTTCCTCAATTGCTCTATTATGAACTCATATACTTCCTTCTGTTCTTCTCTTAACAACAGATATATCTTTCTCTTCCTCAGCACAAATCTCTCCTTCATGTCTATTGTGTGATCTCATAGCTTTCTCATGAGCATTCATTCACTTGCCTTCTTGCCAAAAACACAAATCTACTTATAGAATTCTGCTAGAACCAACCTCTTTGCCTCTTCCTCTGATCTTGCCACTTCTTCCTTCTCATTCCAAATCTTCTATTCTTTTGCTACTTTTCTTACTTCCATTTTTCTTTTTTTCTTTTGGTTTTTCTTTTCTTCCCTTCATTTTTCCTCTCTTTCTTCTTTTTCCTTCTATTTCTGCTATCCTAACTTTCCTTGTTTTGGTCTCCACTGCCTTCTACATTCCTTTAGACATCTTGTCATTTTTACTTCCACTGTTCTCCAGTTGATCTCAGGATTGTGGTGGGCTAACCATGGCATTTTCAAAATCACATTCTATTTTTGTCCCCCAATGATATCTATCTCTGTCCTCTCTCTATGTTCCTAATAGTAAATATTCACTTCCACCTTATTTTCAATTGGCCCCTCCTTATTGAATGTCCCATCTACATATATTGGATTTTCAATGTTTTTTAATTTAAACCTCTGCTTTCTTTGAATTCTGAACTCATCACTAATCCTATAGTGCCACTGTCCAACAAGGCTTCTACCATTACCCTTTCTTATATGTTAATCCTTTCCAATCCAATTTTTACCATCACCTCTTTTAACATGTCCTCATTGTCCAGGTTGCATGTAAATGTATTTTCTACTACTTTAGAAAGTATTGCAAACCTATTGTTATTGAGACCTAGTCAAGAACTACCAGATCTCCCTTCCTATTTAAATTACATTGTTCATTATTTCCCTCTGTTTCCAGCCTCTGTCCATATTCCAGTTTTCTTTCCTCCCCAATTCTGTTTCTTATTCCCCTACTTCTGCAGTTTCTTGCTAAGTGTCCAAATCCCCCACAGTTGTAGTAGTTTCTGTTTCCCCTGTCTACCCCTATAGCATATGAGTTACGTTGTACTCACCCTACTCTCAGATTAGGGTGTACTATTACTATATTCATTCTTTTTACTCCTTCCATTGGAGTAAGTCCTGCTTGAGCCTGCTACTAAGGTGCCTCTTGCCTTCTTGGCCAAACTTGAGACTGTAACATTTGTTGCTATTATGTCTTTCCCTTGTTCCACCTTGGAGATAATGTTCTATAGTCTCTTCACTCCCTCAGTCTTTCTTCTTCTTTTCTGCTTTCTCTCCAATTCTTATTCAGGGCAGTTGCCCTGTTATATCACTGCTTGATTGAGCTTGGTTGGCATTCTGCTTCTATTAATCTTTAATGTATTATTACATTCATTCCTCTTTTGAATTTCTCTACCAATGGCCTTCCCTTATACTCACTTTCTTTGGCTGCTCTTCTAAATTCCTGTACAAACTTCTCCATTGTCTTGCTTTCCTGTTCTAGTTTCCTCAGTTTCACTACCTTCACCAATTCCTTATCTCCTCCTCCAAATTCTTTCCTTATGTCTGCCAAAAATTCTCCTACATTTTCATATTCCAGTAATCCTTCTTCTAAATCTTCCAACAGGTTCTCCTTCCAAACATCAGCTGATCCCCCCTGCATGTAGGATGATACCCATTGTATTTGTTCTTCTATGAGTATTCCCCTCATTCTCATTTGTAAGTATAGCTTGCATACTGTGATAAATCCAGCCACTTTCAGAAACTCCCATTGAACTCCTATGGTCTCACTACTTCGATCTGCATATTGGATCATACAAGTGCTGCCATCCCTTCTACTTCTTTCAGCCCTGCTTGTACAATTATTGCTTACAATGCTACTAGCTACTTGTTATGATTCAAAGCTCAAGGTGTTAAGCAATGGACTAACTCTTGTATTGAGTGACACAAGAGAACTCAATAGAGAACTCCTCTACAAACTAGTCTACTTTATATAATCCTACAGATGGTCTGTGCTCTCTACTGTGCACCCTACCCTAAACAACCATGTGTAGTCCATGAGGTCAACATGTGGTGTCCATGTTGTATGACGTCATTTGTTCTTGAATCTTCTACTAAGTTCTTCCAAGTCTCGTGATCAGTCTTGTGACTTCGCCATCAAGTTGTGACTGATGTGACAGTGTGACCAATTACTTCTAACCCGAGCTATTCTAAAAACAGAAAAAGAAAAATAAAATAAAATGAAAAGAGAAAATAAAATAAAGTCCACTGTCAACGATCTTGACACTACTCCTGTTGTTGTCAGACTATCTGTTCCAGATTGATATCATATTGACTCATAGTATATAGTGATGGTAGTATTATTGGTGATAATGATGATGGTGATAGTAATATGAGTAGTAGTGTGGGTAGTAATAACTGATTGTCAGAGAGCACCAATCCTATGTTGGATTTGCTCTCTGACTCATATTCTAGCTCTGACATTTTTCTCTATAAGGGCTAGTAGCACTCTTCTTGTCTATCTTACTCTGTTTACCAACTACTTATCTACTGTCCTAATAGATTCCTGGCTAATATCCCTAAGAAGGAAATCTCTAAGCTAAATGCTTCTTTACTAAACAATGTCATTCCTCTGTATAGACAGCTCACAAGAGGATATTGTAGCATAAGACTTTTATATGAAAAACTAACTAGCATGTTCACACAAGATAATATGTTTATTTACACCAGTGGACTTTGGTACAAACAAATGACCAGGTTTTCTCCACCTGATTAACACTCTCTTTAAGTCTAGGGTCTAGCTATTCTTCTTAACTAAAAGGCAAAGTTACCTTTTGGTCGAGGATGATAAGAGAGTGAGAGGGAAGTGAATAGAGAGGGCTCTATGCTGGACAGTCTCAAGAAGAGTTATCAAGTTCTAATGTTATGACTTAAAAATCTTAGAGTTGGTTAATAAGTAGAACCTTATATAAGATTACACAAGAGAACTTAATAGAGAATTCTATACAGAATTGTCTACCTTATATACTAAAACCCCATGGTCCATACTACTCTACTTCTAGCCTACCCTAAACTGCCATGTATTCACCTTAGGATCAACATGTATTATATATACTATATGATATATGGTTATATAACAATGACTGTGATGGGGTCATGTGACCTATGACAGATGTATGACAGTTTGATATTATGCTAACCCTAATCCTAAATTTCCCAAAATAGAAAATAAAGGAAAATAAAATAAAAATAAAAATAAAAAGAGAAAATAGTCAGAGTCCACTATCTTCGACTCTGATACATATATTATAACATTATTATTCTAGATCCTTCTATTTCCTTCTATTATATTATGTAAGCATATAATGATATGACTATGATAGTATTATAGTATGACAGTTTGTAATAGTGGCTTGTGACATCACATTAGACCTTAATCCTAGTTCAAAATTGAAAATAAATTGAAAATAAAACAAATGAAGTCTATTCTTTGCAATTCTTACACCATAGTATAAGCCTTCTATATGAAATAACTATCTACTATATTTATAAAAAGTTGTATATTCAACATATACTAGTGGGTTACAGCACAAAATAATGACTAAGCTTCTCTTACCTGACTAGTATACCTCTTAAGCTTAAAGGAGTATATAGAACCAACCAGAGATTGAGCATCTTCTTTCAGATTGATTTTGAGATCATAAGGATAATAAGGAGTGAGGACTTTAGCTTTAGTTTTGCTGAAAACATCAATGAATTCATAATACTTGAAAGGAACATTGGAAAGGTCAGGAACTTCTGCAAGTTTTGTAGAGTTAGCCTGAATATCTAAAGAGTAAAGACAAAGTTTAAAATTACTAAAGTACAAAAGTTTTGATGTACACAAGAATGCTGCAGTACCAATAATAGCAATGTTAGATTGCTCAGAGTTAGACATGGAAATCTCAGATATAGGTATGAAAACTGTGGAATCTAATGATTGCAAAGAGATATTAAGAGATGATGGAGATGCCAATAGTATATTAGCTACAATGCAAAAAGAAGCAAGATCTTCCTACAAAGATAGATAGAAGTTTATCGACTCATTGTTATAAGACACTTTGGACACTAACAATTTTTATTTTATTTTATTATTTTATATGGATTTTGTTTTTCTTTTCTGTTTCTTTTGGACAATGAAGAGGCATGTGACACAGAAGTCACATGATGTGACGTCATAAGCCTAGAACATAGTGAAAGGGTCTGGAAGATAATGTCAGGGTATATGGAGACAACATAGTGGCTTTGAGTAAGAAATAAAGCAGATATGAGAATACAACATATGTTATGATTCAAAGCTTAAAGTGTTAGACAATGAAACAACTCTTGTATTGAGTAACACAAGAGAACTCGATAGAGTTCCTAGTACAAAGTAGTCTATCTTATATACTACTACCCATGGTCCATACTCACTGCTGTGCACCCTACCCTAATGACCATGTGTATGACATGAGGCCAACATGTGTTGTCCATGTTGTATGACGTCACTTTATTCTTCCAAGTCTCATGATCAGTCTTGTGACTGATGTGATAGCATGACTGATAAATCCTAACCCAAGTTGTTTTAAAAATAGAAAATAAAATAAAAGAAAAAGAAAAGAATAATAAAGTGAAAAGAGAAAATAAAAAATGAAGTCTACCATCAACAATCTTGACAATATAGACATAAGGGCAGGACTAATTATTAGTAGCACAGACCAAGCATGTTTTGTATAAATAGAACTCTAATATAGAAGAAACTCCTTGTCAAGTTCTCTTGTGAACTTCCCACATTATATCTACTTAAGAGATTTACTCACTACATAATCATTGGTCTTTGTGACTAGTGGTTGCCATAATACTCATTTGCCTAGTCAATCAGTAGATTGTGTCAGATGAGCCAGTTGTATCCAAGAACCAAAAAGCCTGGCTATAAATCTTCTTGACTAAAGAACTAAGCTATTCTTCAGTTAAGAATAAAATAGAGAGTAATAAAAAGAAAAAGAAGACTACATGATGTAGTATTCTGAGAGTAAGTTCTATTGTTATAGCAACCACTAATCAAGATAATCAATAGACTACTATATATTAGGAACAGATCAGCTACTAAACCAGTTATGTTAAAAGTATATAATATTAAGCTTAGCTTTGATATCTGTCTGATATTATATATGTACTTCATATTGTACTCCTAACATCTTCTAGTTTTTTCTATAATATTTTAATTATATGATTGCAGTCACATGCCTCTTTATTGTTCAAGAAATAAATAAAAATAGAAAATAAAATAAAATATCAGAATTATAAACATAAGACTTAACTATTTTTATTTTTTTTCTCACTATCATTTTATAGTAAGTTAATGGTACTGTAGTATAGACCAGTAACTTAGCATATATAAAGTAGACAAGTTTGTACTGAGAACTTTATTAAGTTTTCTTGTGATAACCCAATCCAAGATTCTTTCCTTTGACTGACTTCTTGGTCTTAAGATTGTAATATATAAGAGTTTAAGCATACTATGATATAACTTATCTTTTGTAATAGTATTAGCCTTCTACACATCTGATTATAACCTATCTTTCATAGTAGTATTATCTCCTTATTCAAACTCTATAAGTATTCTGTTATAAACTTAAACTCAAGAGTTAGAGTAAAAGAACAACCTTATATTAGATAACATAAAAGAACTCAATAGAGTTCTAAGTACAAAGTATCTACCTTATATATACTGGACTAATGGTCTGAACTCCACTAAACCTAGCCTACTCTAAAGATTATATATACTACATACTGTTGACATATAATATTATAATCTTAAGACCTTAGAGTAGATCAAGAAAAGGAACCTTGTATAAGGTTTACATAAGAGAACTTGATAGAGAACTTAGTATAGGATTATCTATCTTATATACTAAAAGCCCATGATCTGTACTCTACTACCTCAGCCTACTCTAAATAACTATGTATTTTTCTTAAGGTTAATATATATTAAATATGTTATATGATGATATCTTTTCCAAAACCTTCTATGCTCTTCTATTATAACATGTAACTGTCACAAACTTCATTCAGCTTGTATCTCCACAACCAGTGGACCGATTTTTACAAACTAAGTTGTGCTGGAAAGCCCCAAATGAGAGCTATTCGCACATATGTGGGAGGTACAAAAGCAACAACAAACAACTGAGATATCAGGACATCAGTAGCTGTAAAAGCTTCATCTGCTAATATCTCATGAACGGCTGAACGGATTCACACGATTGAACTTGTGTTGGGAAGTGCTCATCAATCTGTTTCCAACAATATATGATGCGTCTCAAAGCAACAAGTATTGGTAGAGATACAAGCATATCAATGTAGTGACATAATTAGTTACCTTTTAAAATTAGCCTGACAGCTGCTATGACAGCTGACAGCTCCTATCAGGTACGAGTTTTGATCATGTGATGGCAACAGCTTGTGCATAGACCATCACTCTTTTGTATATATACCTCTGTGTCTGAGGGCTAGACCTCAGACTTAACAACATCAATTATTCCTGTTGACACTTTTCATCATCTGTCAGTCATCATACCCTTATACTGAACCTCTGAAACACTATTCAGCCCCAGTATCACAACCAGTAAGTATCTTATTTGTGATAGTAACTGTGATTGATGTGTGACAGTAATGTCATGCTAAACTCTAACCTTAAGTTCCAAAAAAATAAAAAGAAATAAAAATGAGAAAGAAAATGGAAATAAGTAAAGTCTACTGCTTTCAGCTCTGACATATAGTATAACATCATCATTTCAGAATCTTCTACATTCTTCTGTGATATGTGATTTTGTAACTATGTCATATAATAGTTTGTAACAGTCATGTATAATGTTATGCTAATCTCTAAGTTCAAAAATAAAAAAATAAAGAGGAACAAAAATAGAAATGAGAAAATAAATGAAAATAAATTAAGTCCACTGTCTTCAACTCTGACATACTCAGTCTTCTATAATAAAGTTTACTTGTTTCCAAACTTAAATCTCTGTCAATATTTTGCTACTGAGACCTCTACTAAGTATAGTTACTTGGGACTATACTATGAAGTAATAGTGCCATTCAAGTACTCCTTTCTATTATTCAGTACTTAAAGACTACTAGATACATTGTAATCTTCAGTCTGATAATTGAACATCATTAAACACTAAACTCCAGTATTTACAGTGACATACTTCCTGTCAGAACTCACTCCCCTGAACTCCATTTCATCTTTCTAAAGTTGCAATCATGCAGTAAGCAGACAGTGCAGCACATAAGCTGAAGCTAAGGTTGTTTGCAAAGTCTATAACTTCTTGCTCTTTGTACAAGTTCCCATACTTGGTACAAACCCTGCAATACCCCATGAACTTTTGCACTCAAGTGTAAACTGTACCTGACATATACTCATATCTCTAACATTTATTCTAGATCTCTTATTGCTATTGTGGCTTATTCACTTGCTACTAATGTAAGTCACACAACCCTGTTGGCTAACTCATATGTTATGATCAAACACACACTGAATCAATGATACTCTAGCAGTTTGCTGCCAGAGTATTATTCATTACTACTATTTTCAATGTCTAAAACATTCTTAGTACACTATAG